>JALPCA010000373.1:0-12631 GCA_026538345.1 Cryptococcus sp. GC_Crypt_4 | reverse complement strand
ATCGCGGGTTTGGCCCTGCCCCTCCAGCGTTTCCGCAGCAGAATCTGGACTACCACCCTCCGCCGATGGAGTATCGTCCGTCTCCGCCACCGATGCAGCCCGAAGCTCATGCTCTCCGGCAACCGCCATATCACCTTCAAGGTCCGCAACACCTTCGATCACCTCAAGATCTCCTACGGGAGCTTCAACACCCTATCCCTCCACATTTCCAACAACCGCCCTTCATACGGCCGCCTCCAGGTTACATACCGCAACCGTACCACAACCCGGGAGCGTTTCCGCCCCGTCCACCGCTCAATGTAGCACAACAAGACATGCTCGCAGCTTTGTTTGCGGGCCTTCCTCGTCAAGGGTAAATTGGAATGCATCCTGCTCATCCCTGCCCAATGTACCTCTTGACGCTCCACTCGCGCCACAATCCCGCCCAGACTTCCTTCTCTGCGTCTCCTCCTGGCCCCGAGCCCAAACCAAATGGATAGCCTAGCACCTCGCCCTCTCTCCCTCTTCCATCAACCCGACCCCCGGCAGTAAGTGAGTCGCACAGCGCAAACAGCGCGCTTCGCAGTTCTCGGCGTATTTCCGGCTTCAATCCTTTACGTGGGTCTGCTACCACTCGAACGTACGCGATGAGGACGGCCGTCAGATGCTTCGTAGCCCCCGGCAAACCGACCAGAGTGACTGTATATCGGCTCAAGACCGCTGACTGTTTGATCTGTGACAGAGCAAGGGTGAAAAGGGTGATGCTGCTGGATATTGCGATCAATTCCGAGCGCATCCTGTGCAACGCAATGGCTATGAGCAGCATTTGTTCTGCTATTTCTTCGGGTTGGGGTGTGGAGAGCATATTGATCGCCATTTCAAACACAGCTAATGAATCGTTCCGACTAATTGAGTACGGCTGATGATCAGTACGAATTGCTGACAAGCACCCACATTGACCTCCACCAGCGTTCGGAGCGTTTGTAGGGCACAACCGAGGAACTTGGGGTGGAAGCTGATGTATTTTGCAACCGCAGTACACGCCCCTGACATAGTCAATTAAGGACGATGACTATTGCTCACCTTTTGGATGCGACTCCCTCAGAGCAAGGAGATGAAATTCCGCTTCGGTGTCTGGTATGGAGCCAGTGGTAAGAGCGGCTACGGAAGACCCTATTGAGGTCACAGTGTGTGACAAGTCTGAATCCTGTTAACATGGGACTGAGTAGCAGACCTACCTTGATTCGTAAACTGTTGAATGGCAGCTACCCTGTCCATTGACATCTTCTGCCCTGTCTCTGCTTCTATTATCTGTAGTATCTTGTTCAAATGATCAGATTTCCTCTTATCTGCTGTAATCCATTGATGCAGTACTTGGCGTCCCACCTGCAGCGGTTCTTCGTCGTAATCGAGACTGGTCAGATACCCATCGAGAACAAGGCCTTGGAGACCCGCGCCAAGCTGAGACCAGACGGGCAACAGTTGAGAAAGACCAGGGCGGATGGCACTTCGTAAGTCAGACAGTAAAGTCTCAGTGAGGATGCTAACGTGTTAGCGAGGTTGAGTCTCTGATACTTACTCTTTGCGCAAAGTTACAGCATTCATGGCTAACAGCGTAGCCTGGAAGGGGAACGGATCAGAGGAGATGTCCACCAGAGACACCTGATTTGTGAGCTCCCGCAGGACAGGGAAAACATCTGCTGGGGTTGATCGGGTCAAAATGCGCCTGATGAGGTCGAGTAGAGGTTGCACCTTATCTTGTGTGACGTTCGCGGTTGACATGATAGATTTCAATAGCGGCATGGCAGGCACAGGCGAGCGCATCGCCCAGTCGATAAAATCGTCAGTAAGTATCGATGGTATGACGTCGAGGCTGAAAGTTGAAAGTGTGGGGTCAAAGATGTCCATAGCTTCGGCCGTCAATAAGGGCGGCCACGGATCTGGCGATGTGCTGATCTTTTGTCTAAGAATTTTGGAGAGTTGATCCTTCTGGGTGATATTCATGGTTGCGCTATCGTCAATGACATGAAATCAAGATAAACGCACCAAATAAGGGAGAATCCGTAAGACTCCAGTATTTCCCAGACTTGTCTCGGGAATCCATCGTGGCTATTGTTCAGGATTTCGAGGAGAACATCGTTGAGTCCGGCCGTCACTGACGGTGGCACGCCATGTGCGCGGATTGACGTGACAACATTTTGCAATAAACGTGGTATCTACATTCAACAGTGGTTCGGGTAGATCAACTCACCGTTTGGAGACGCGTCTCCTCTAACGTCTGTGGATCTCTGAGCAGAGCGAGACACTCGCTGTCTGTGGGTATTGCGGCTCCGAGACGGATCCTTGAAGCGAACAATATGTCCGTGGCCCAGCGACAGCGATTATTCGCGTCGATTGCTTCTGTCACGTGCGAAAAAAGTTCTTCGTCCGAACCTCTACAAATCGATACCACGCGGCTTTGTATGGCCAAAAAGGCTGCACGACCCTGAGCCGATAGGTGTCTACCTGCAGAGGTCTTCCAAGAATTGCCAGTCGCTTTAAGAGCTTGTCTGAAGCGCGCGCTCTGAATGGGTCCGTTTACGATCTTGTCGTAAGTAAGCTCGAGGTCGCTCGAAATCGCCAGAAGATTCTCGATACAGTCAGTGACGATGGACGTAAATTGCAGCCAGCTTCTGGTGAGATTGTGATAGTGGAGCAGAGACATGAGAAGGTCTTCAGCAGTAGGATTCGAAGTTGGAGGCTATGATCAGCAACATCACGCAAGCTGGCTCACCGTCAAGCACCATGAAACTATGTTCTGATCAATGTCTGCAGCTTTGTGGTCCAAACGTTCTAGCGCAAGCAGTACTTTTATCGACAATGGAAGATTCTGTTGGGCATTGGTCGATTCTGAATCGATCATTGTAGACCATGATGGATCACCCTCCAAATATCCGCCCCAAAGCACAACCTCCTCCCACACCGCCGCTCGTGCTTGCCAGCGAGCTTGGTGTTGACTCTTGTCCAGCCAGGTCAAACAGCGCACTACAGCGGTGTGTACTGTTACACGAACCTTGTCGGCCATGAAGTTGTCTATGGAGGCTTGACTGCTTGCAGGTTGTGAGAATAGCCGATATCTGAGGGAGACAGTAGAGGAGATGAATGCATGGAGGAGGGCTGCGATGAAATTTGGGTTGACTGAAGAGTCGAGGACAGAGATGAGTTGAGGTAGTTGAGAAGGAGGTGTTGGATGGAGGTAGAGGGGTAATATCGAGCTGATGAAAGGGTGGGAGTCCTGGGCCGATGCGAATGAGCTGATGGATTCTGGGGATATGATCGGTTGTTGTGGCCGCCATTTGACGGTAATGAGCACCCAGAGGTCTGAAACGATCTGAGAGCTCGGAAAGACCGAGATAGACCCCACCAGAGCTTGGAATACTGATGACCATATATGCGGTTCTGGGATGGGCATGCCGGAAATGCTTCCTAAAGTGTGAGCAGTAGGTATTGATTTTTGCTGGAAATACGAGATGATGAGGGAAGCAGGGCAACTTTCCAGAGGCTCTGCTTCTTTGTTTACCAGGGTGAAGAGCTCATGGTAATCGTCGGAGAGGAGTGTCTCGCTGCGTCTTGTCCAAGTGTCGAGGATCCACTCGCGTAGCACTGCAGCTTTGTTCGGAAGGTAAAGGGTTTGACATCGCCATGCGTCTCGAGCGATCTGTATGGGTGCGGCTGGGGAAGATTGTGGAGTTTTCAGCGCTCGAATTAGGGCATGGGAGGACGAGAGATGGGCAGGGAGTGATGAGGAGACCATTGTTAGGTGAACATGAGTATGATGGAGGAGAAAGTTGAAATTAATCTTGCAATTCACCTCCACTATGCAGTTTCCGACGGAAAGTGTACGCTGGAAATGTGGATGCAAATACGTGGCCTCTTGTACATTCAAGGTGCTTGATAAGACGTTTAAAGTCTGTTCACCCCTTCGTAACCCCCTCGTTCCATCACTTCGTATATTAGCTTCAATTGCGGCGGCTGTTGTACAAGCATTCCCCGGGATTCTCGTATTATATCCACCGTTGCCGCCACCGGATCGTTCTCCAATTCCTTTGGCAGTGGGCCCAGAGGCGACTCGGGGTATCCTCGTGATGATACTTCTCCTAGAAGTGAGGATAGAGCTATGAAAGTGCCCGTTCGACCAACACCCGCGGAGCTGACTGGGTGAGCGGGGCAGCGACGTCGAAACCTACCAATGCACCCAGATCTCCCATCCTTGTTTTCGGTAGTCTTCCACCTGCTCGATCAGCCGAACTAAGGCGTCCACAGCGGCACCTGTAGGTACCCCATGGTCAGGCCATGCATCAAAGTAGTAATGCCAGACGTCGCTGTCCTCGACTTTCAACCGGGTTTTTGTCGCGCCTATAGAGTCGAAACGTTCTGAACTCAGGGTTCGAACAGAATCCAAGTACGGGTCCGCTTTTGGGACGCCGTTCTCCTCCCATCCCGTCAATTGTACCAGGACTGCCCCCTTTGGTCGAGGGGCGTTCAGAGAGGGGTGTTTGGATGCAGAGCCCGTCGCAATGGCCTTCCAGAACGTGGCGATCGTGCTTGGTACCGGTGCCTGCTGTTAGGTGTGCTTCCACATTAAACTCACCTGAGATGCTACCCACCAGCCGCCCTTGTGATCTGTAACAATGTTGGCGTTGAGGTACTCTGTAGGTCCAAGTCCTACGGCGGTTCGGTCATAGGCAAAGATGTTCGAATATCGATTTTGATTTGCATATCGGAGCGAATGTTCGACCGAGTAGAAGCTCCCGGGATGAGATAATTGTGCTCGTTGAGCCTCTCTTTCTGCCAAGACAGACCAGACGTACTTGAAGGCAGGCATTGGAGCGATATGAGTTCTGAGATGCGAATACGCGTACGTTGGGACTTTGTCCTCCCTAAGTTGTCAAGGGTTATACCTTTAACATTCCTTTGTGCTGAATTCAAGACCAGAGCTCCGCCGAAACGAATGCACTATGAATTCGAGGGTGTGATGTATATATGTACTTAATGTAATTGGAGATAGTGTTACGCTCATCTCATGATCGTCGGCGATCTCCGCGTGTTTCATAGTCGAGATTTCGAGATTCTCCATCGAGCAAAATATCAGAAGACTCTGTTTGTTCACTTTCATCATCTCGACTCGTCATCACCATGTTCAAACCACCGTCCGTTCGTCTGTTCATCCCTTTGTTATCAAAAGCTCCGGTAGCAAAAGCGCCGATTTCTCGATACCCTCGCTTCCCTGGCTTCTCATCACGAACTCAACACCGCTTCAGCACGCTTCGACCGTACTCCACTGTCACGCCAATCGCCTCCACCACTTTGATAACAGACACTGGAATTCCAAAATCTCTCCCACGCTGGCTGATTGGCTGCTCAGCTATGGTTTTCGGAATACTCGTGGTCGGTGGCCTGACACGTCTTACAGAATCGGGATTGAGTATCACGGAGTGGAACCTTGTTACGGGTATCCGTCCACCAATTACTCAGGCAGAGTGGGATACAGAATGGGACAAATACAAAGTGTCACCGGAGGGCGTTTTGTGAGTACCAGCTAGTAATCATACTCATATTTCAGGCTCAACTCCAAAATCGACATGAGCGAGTTCAAGAAGATCTTTTATATGGAATGGGCACACCGGGTCGCTGGTCGAGCCTTAGGTGTTGTGTGAGTTTTCGGTGTAACTTTGCTGACCCCAGATTCACCATCCCAACAATCTACTACCTTGCTCGATACCGCCTGCCCAAACGACTCCCCCTCAAGCTCATCGCGCTGGGTCTCGGTATTGGTGCCCAGGGCGCCATAGGCTGGTACATGGTCAAATCGGGGTTGGAACAGGAGATCATTGACACTAAAGGTATCCCGCGAGTCTCCCAATACCGATTGGCAGCGCATTTGAGCACTGCGTTGGCGCTCTACATCGGTATGCTCGCCACGGCTCTCTCCCTTCGCCGGGATGCAAAAGCAGGTTTGTTAGAACCCCGCCAATTCGCTGAAATAGAACGTATCCTTTCGGCTACCCCTATACGGCGATACAAGGCGCTCGTGCTAGTGGCCGGAGTCATGGTGTTCACCACGGCCATGTCCGGAGCGTTCGTCGCAGGCTTGGATGCAGGTCTTGTTTACAATGAGTTCCCGACCATGGGAGGACGTATTGTACCTGCCACGGAGGAGCTCTTCGACTCCAGGTATTCCAAAGGTGCAACGGACTTGTGGTGGAGAAATATGCTGGAGAACCCTGTCACCGCTCAGTTTGACCACCGATTATTCGTAAGTTCATTTATCACTCCCAAAGCTGACTTTCAGGCTACTGCAACATTCACGGTCCTCATGAGTCTCCCCGTCCTCTCGCGACTACGCGTTCTATCTGCCCTACCCCGTATCACACGTCGCCTTTCTGATCTCACTGCTGCGGCTGCAGTGACACAGGTGACATTGGGCATTACCACACTACTCTATCTGGTACCCGTGCCGCTAGCGGCAATGCATCAAGCAGGTAGTGTTGTCCTCTTGACCTGTCTAACAGCGCTGGGAGTGTCGCTTCGTAGACCCGGGAAAGCGTTGGAGTTGGCTAGACGAGTGAGGAGATAGCAGACATTGTAATTAAACATCACCATGCACAACTCACTGCCACAAACCGGAAATAGCCGGAAATATCCGATTATTATGGGATTTTGCCTTTAACTAATTGTTAACCTCTATACCTAGCTCGACCTCTATAGACATCGGCAATATGGCAGAGTATGATTTGACACAGGTGGGTGGATAGCACACTGTCAGTACTGACAAACAGAAATTGATACCCCATCTGGACCGTCATTTGGCCATCCCCCTCCTCACACACCTTTCAGACATTGCCATTTTCCCTAGCAATCAAGTCGCCAAAGCTCAGTGGGTCAGACTTTCGAAGATATCACTGACCGCAGCTATGACCTTGTTACAGGAACAAATATGGTAGACTATGCGGAGCACTTGAGAGAACAACTAGAAGCAGATGGTGTACAGACGGAATCTAAAAGTGGGTCAACCTTGTCGTATTGTCTAATCGTAGATTTTTCCGCTCTACGAGAAGAAGCAACGGCCAAGTTCAAGGATTTAAAAGAACAAACGGAGCCTGTCATGAAAGTGATAGAAGATCCCGAAGCTGTCGCCAAGCTCAAGAGTGGATCTGATAGAGAGAAGAATCTTGACATGTTGAGACAGGAGTATGATGTGAGTAAACCCCTGTCCCTTTCAAACTAACCCCCAGGTCAACATTGATTCGATCAATGCTCTATACCATTTTGGTCAATACCAATACACCGTCGGCTCCTATGCCGAAGCTGCCAACTTCCTCTACCATTTCCTCCTTTTTTCCCCCTCCTACGAACTGAACATCTCCGCCCATTGGGGTAAACTAGCCTCAAATATCCTTTCTGGTGAATGGGAGTCGGCGCTAGTTGAGGTCAAGGACTTGCGAGATGTTATCGACAACCCACACTCCGCCGAGCCGCTGGCACAACTACAAGCTCGATCTTGGCTCCTCCACTGGTCGCTTTTTGTCTTTTTCAACCTCGGAGAGGGTCAAGGTTGCCAGGGCCTCCTAGACATGTTCCTTTCCCCAGCATACCTCAATACCATTCAAACCTCTTCCCCTCATCTTCTTCGATACCTCGTCGCCGCCGCTGTTATTTCCCGAAGACCCGCGACAAACTCCCGACGAGACCATATCAAGGATCTCACAAGAATTGTCCAAATGGAGGAATACCAATACTCAGATCCGGTCACTGGATTTTTAAAGGACCTCTATTGCGACTTTGACTTTGAGCAGGCTCAAAAGCGATTAGCGGTGGCCGAAAGCGTCGTGCGATCTGATTTCTTCCTTTCTGGGTTTGCGGATGAATTTGTGGAGAACGCTAGATGGTTGGTCAGCGAGGTGTTTTGCAGGATACATCAACGTATAGATATTAAGTGAGTGAAGTGATTCGCACAACTGCTAACACACAGGGACCTGTCCCGAACGCTCAACTTAAGCCACGAGGAGGGAGAAAAGTGGATCGTGAACCTCATCCGGGACTCTCGAATGGGTATCGAAGCCAAGATCGACCTGAAATCAAACATGCTTTATATTACACGACCGCACACGACACCGACAGCGACACTGATTGAGACAACGCGAGGTTTGGCATTCCGATCACAAGCTATTCAACACGCCATGACAGCCAACGAATCACCACGCGGGGCGGAGCGAGGAGGAAGAGGTGGTCGAGGAGGTAGATCGATCAAAGTATAGGTTGCATGTACATTATCTCCGTCGTCCAGCGACTATTGCAGCTTGCTCTATTGTCCAGACTACTGCCTTTATCCAATTGAACAGTTCTCTAACCGCCTCGTCCTATAGTGTGAGTAAGAATAGTGAGATCATGACTCACCAATCTCTCTGGGTCCTGCGACAATGGCCGCCTTGCACTCTCCGTATCCCACCCTGCAGCTTTGAACATCCCTCCAATCTCGTCGAGTCCTCGAGCTGCACTATCCCTTTCATCCCTATAAGCTTCCAACGCTTGCTCATATGTCATATGCGATAGATCCGGTGCGCTTTGCGGTAGATATGGATTTGGCACCGTCACCGGCTGAGACTGTCGACATGTATGATCGTAATCCTCTTCAATCTCCTCGCAATCGCACCCCTCCTCATGGTCGCACTCGACGTAGTGGCAATTACAGTCGCAATCGTAGCATTCCTCGGAGTATGATTCGAATGACGGTGTGGGAGAGTGCCTATGGGTTAGCTATTACGGTGCAGAATGCACTCACTGTCCACATGTACACTCCACCTCTTCGGCTACCTCTTTACCCTTGCTCGCGCTAACGGCTGCAACTCCTTCCCTATAACCCTTCAACTCTTTTTGCATCCTCATAAGTTTGGCCTTTTCCCTGTCCAATGTTAATTTCGCTTCGAATAGAGCGGCAAGACTGGCGGGTAGATCGATGGGTAATGTATTCTGAGAGCCATCTCCGGCAACTCCAGCAGCAGCTCCTGCTATGGCACTGAGTTGAGATTGTGTCAACTTTGGAAGAGCCTCGAGTCGTCCGAGGGCCGAGGTGGACCAGGTGTGGAGCGCTGAAGTCAAGCCTGGGTCATTGGGGGGGAAGTCTGGGATCGGGGGTGGTAAGGGTAGGGTTACAGGGCGTATGGCTTTCGGTGGTGGTTTCTTGTTGGTTTTTGGCTTTGATCTGCCCATGGGGATGGTGGTGTCGAAGGTTTGTGAAATGAGGGAAAGGTTAGAAGTACTTTTAGTTTATATGTTGTGAAAGTCGTGTAATGGAATGTCAAAAGTCGAAAAATCAACTCCCGCTTTCAACTATACTCTCATTCAACCCACAATGTCGAAGCGTGTCACAGTCTTGATATCAGGTTCAGGTAGGTCCACAGTCAGATCCTGGCTCAATTCCCAGGATCAAACTTGCAAGCACTGCTCGATGCCGCTGGAACATCACGTCTACCCAACGCCCAAATCACCTATGTCCTCTCATCCCGTTCAAACGTCTTCGGTCTCGAAAGAGCAGCAAAGGCTGGTGTACCGTCCGGAGTATGCGCTCTCAAAACCTATCTAAACCGAAACCCTGGCAAGACGAGAGAAGACTATGATGCTGAGATCGCTCGTCTGGTGCTCGAGTCAAAACCCGACCTTGTTGTTCTCGCCGGTTGGATGCATATTCTCTCAGAAGCCTTCTTGGATCAGCTTGATTCCATACCCTGTATCAATCTCCATCCAGCTCTTCCCGGTGCTTTCGATGGTGCCAATGCGATAGGTCGAGCATACGAGGCGTTCGCAAAGGGCGAGGTCACCAACACCGGTGCCATGGTGCACCGTGTGGTGCGTGAGGTTGACAGGGGTCAGCCATTGGTGGTGAGGGAGATTGAGATTAAGGAGAGTGATAGTCTGAGTGATTTGGAGGCTAGGATTCACGACGTGAGTCGCCAAGGTTGTACTCGTGCTGATTATAGGTTGAACATGAGATAATAGTGGAAGGCGCTAAAATTGTATTGAATTGATGCATTATTATCTACGGCCCCTCAGGCTTGACAGCAAAGTGTCTTTTGGTGCCTCTCCCCTCCTCTTCGACTTTAAGTGATCCGAGATCAAAAAAGCAACGTCAAGAGATTGCTCGTAGTTCAACCTCGGGTCGCAATGAGTTCGATAGTTGAAAGATAGATGCTCGTCTTGCAATTCCATTGATCCGCCAATGCATTCAGTCTATGTGTGAGCTCGCACCACACCAGGTCGGACTCACCACAGAGTATCCATCCGCGTTGACTTCCCCAGTAAGCTCAAGGTGGACGCCTCCAAGGATAGTGCCTTTTTCACGATGTATACTCATGGATTTGGTTATTTCTTCGATGATATCGGCAAAGTGACGAGTCTTCAGAGTTGGATCAGTTTGAGAGGGTTTGGTACTGTGTGTTAGTTTGGGCAGGGTTGTTGGCTCACTTTCCGTGCTGGAACGTTAGCTAGATCTCGACGATCGCTCTTACCATTGCATCGCATTGCCAGACCACAACGTGATCCGTTTTCTTCACTGCATCAATATGGCTGGGAAGGTACTGGTCGACCTTGTCTGCACCGTATCGTCCTATCACTGTGACCTTTCCGGAAATTCGGTCCGGATTGACGACTGGGTGGTCAGTCAAGTCAATTATCAAACCCACCATCAAGAAGGCGCACAAGCTCGTCTGGAGCCATAGTAGGACCTACTTTGATACCACTGGCATCAGCAATAGTCGACACACTTCCACCTACATTGGGTTGGCGATACCTCTAAAGTACTCCACATGAGCTCCATCTAGCTGCCTCGTTCGATCCCCGATCCAGATGAAATGACTTGAGGTATTGTAGAATTTACCTGGGGTCGTCGCCCTTGCAGGCCGAGCAGGAGATTGCGGGTAGTTCGGCTGCGAGCCGGCTCTTGAGGCTGGCGGGCTTGAGGTCTTCCCCGTGTGGTACTCCCTTGTGAGAGCCTCCTCGTATTCGAGTAAGAGAGCCTCATGACTCGTGAATAGATCGACGGTTTCTGCTCCTCCTCGAGCGTTTCCTCCAGCACTCCCCGTCGCGACTTTCATGAAGTCTAAACTGTCCTCCAGACTCTCTATGACGGCGGAGAAGGAAGCTTGTAATTCGGGTGATCGCACATGGGAAAAGGACCAAGCAGGGGGTTTGTGTAAATCAGCGAACCCTGAGGAAAGGAGGGTACGGATATAGTTGAGTGTCGCGGTCGAATGGAAGTAGGCTCCGAGCAATCTTTGCGGGTCAGGGCTTCTATCCTCTACTTCGTATCCATTCACGTTGTCCCCTCGGAAGCTAAGAACTTCGCGCCCATTCACCATTTCGGTTGGTTTACTCCTCGGCTTTGCGTATTGACCGGCTATCCGCATCACTCGGACTACAGGGAGTCTTGAACCGTGCAAAATAATCAACGACATGAGTAAAACTCTGTGCGGTCAACGAAGGTGACTTCAGGAGCGAACTTACAAAGAGAGTTTGTGTTCAATAGGGTCCTGCGAGCAATCGTTGAAAAGTTCAGCACAATCTCCTCCTTGAAGCAGGAACGCTCGGCCCTCAGCAACGTCGGAGAGTTGAGATCTCAATCGATCAATCTGAGAATCAGTAGGTCACTTCGCTTCGATTCCCACCTCTGTGGGAGAGACCAAGGGTGGTAACCTCCGCAACTTGCTTAGGACGGTGTCGAGGTCGGATTCGTCCTCATAGGTCACATCCTGAATGAGTCAATGATGTTTTGGGAATTTGATGCATACCTGAGCGATATTCTTCGTCCTCCACGACGATGGTGACCACGACATGACTGTATGATATGTATGATTGCAAGGAAACAGGTCAAAAACGGATTCACAAATGGACGAACCCCGACTTTTCCCACGTGGGTGGATGGAAATTGAGCCACAGAGACCCTGATCGAAATCCTAATGGGTGGCGAATAAATTGTAATCGGTGGCGAACCAAGTCCTAATCGGAAATCACTGAGATTAGGAAATGAATTTGATCACGTAACCTGACACCACATCACTCCGCTTGGGATTTTTGAGCTTTCCTTTGATCTATCTGTTCTTATCCATTCACATCCCATTCACAACGCCTTTCAGATTAATTCACCACTGTCTCGACACAATGAGCTCCTCCTACATTCTCCCCCCCAACCATTTCCTCTCTCTTCCTCCTTCTTACGCTCAACCTACTCTCGAATTTCCCTCTGGTGCTCCGTCGACATCCGATCACACCTCCAACGGTTTAGCTCCCAACACCGCCACTGTCGCAGCGGCTGATTACGAGGTGGATGTTCGGACTGGATTCTTGCCAGCGAGCCAGAACATAGTTCGTTTGCCCGAAGAGTTCGATCTATGGGAAGACGCGTTGGCCGCCGCTAGGGGCGATCTCACGATCGGAGGCGGTTTACACCTTGGGGGGAGAAGGGAAAAAGATCGACTATGGCGTCGTGGTGTAGAGACCGTAAGTTTAAGCTTGTCATCCTCAATCTAATGACCAGATGCCGGTACTTGCCACTGAAAATCTCGCTGTGTCCTTGCCCTTGCTTCGCCGGGCACATCTTGTTCTCACTTTCCTCTTACAC
>JALPCA010000372.1:0-12686 GCA_026538345.1 Cryptococcus sp. GC_Crypt_4 | reverse complement strand
GAATGGGCAGCGCTGGACGGTTAGTTTCGGTTTGACATTGGATGTAGATCAAAGTTGACGATCTTTCAGCTGTCGCAGAAATCCTCGATCTAACTCATATACCCTGCGATGGATTCCTAAAGTCTCTGGTCAGAATCCGTCACTATTTCCGTCCTGGTGAAGATTGGGATGATGTCAGTTAAATTCTAGCTCCCGTCATGTTGAGCTGATATTGAATCATCAGTGGCCTTGTGATGTTAGCGGCATGGAGGTGAGTCATATACAGAGAGGCACATAAACCAGCTGACCAGACACGCAAGGAGAGTAGCGACGAGAGTGAAGGGATCTTTGAAATGGATGATATATGATATACTAAGCCGGTCCTTATCGCATCAAGAGGTTCTTGGTGGTCAATCCCCCCTCGATCTCGAAGATGACATTGCAGATCGTTGTACGGAAATATGCCATTTTGTTTTGACCGATGGTTGCATTCACCGTAATAGATTACAGTGAATGCATGGTCGTATATTCGGCCATGTGATATATGCATCAGTTTTGAAAGCTATGACTCGATGCGAGCTTGTGGGCAGTGACTCACACCTCTCGCTCAAAAGCAAGGGATCGGGTCAACAACACGTGCTAAATATGATAACCTTGTTCATGAAATGGAAAGGGTATCTTCAAAAGGGGTATCTCCCGCACTCTATGGGTTCTGGGAGGCCGGGGCGCAAACAAAAGACGTCACGGTGGAGATCTATGCCGAGAAGCGGCATGAACATCCGGAGGAATCAGGTACAGCGACAGCGTGTGTTCCTAAATTGGTCTAGATTTCCAGGGCCACGTTGAGGATAACAGGTTTTTTCCCGATACACACGGTTCGGCTCTTGATCAGAAGTGGGTGGCGGCTTTTGAATTTGATTTGCAGGAAACAACGCCCATGCTTCTCTATGGTGGATAGAAAGGTTGCGCAGTACGGTTATGGATGATCCGTGGTAGTTGGAGCGTACCGTAAACATCTATCGTACACCTCGGCAAGATCATGCTTGCAGCATCAGATTCTGAATACCATATCATATCCTCTTGTGATTACCTAACATCGTCTGTTTGGACCGGATACAGTAAACGATCTTCACCCTCGCCAGCTTGACCTAATCATCAACTTGGTATAAACCCTGAGTGACAGTTCACGGATACCGACAAACTGACAAACGATTTGGAGCGTTATCTTTTAGTCTACAATAATACTCGATACTTTATACCAAGGTCATATTTGTTCACATAACCAAAGGGCCACGGGACAAAATAGGAGTAACCGGAGGGTCGATAAAATGGCTACGATCATGTCGGATAACAATAACATGGTTGGGTTTCGACAACAAGGAACAGTGAGTGAACGTTTATTCAGTGAACGATGTCTCGGTTCGCAGTTAGGTCTCTAGAGATTTAAAATAATGGGTTCGATATTGAGAGCGTCGGTTGAATCGGATGAGATGCTAGAATCACATCCAGGGGGATTCTCGGAAATGAGTCCCTTTGAGAGGACAACGATTATTGTAATCATTATCTCAAACACACACATCCAACCCTTTCATCCTCATCTCTTCCTCGTTGTCACTTACTTTTCAATCATTCACATCATCCATTCTCCACTTGGTGTGATTTCCCTCTTTTATACTTGCACCCCTGACCCCAATATTCGTCTCAACATATTCTGTCTCAAGTAAACCTCAGCTAACAACGCTCCTTTCAGTCTCCTTCGAATTCCATAACCAACCCTTCATTTCCACGACAATCTCCATCTTCCTCAACATCGCTAAACCATTCTTACACTTCCATCAATTCGACTTCTCTCACTAACCAACATCTTCAGCGGAAAATCAAATCACTCCCATTCTCTTCAAATTCCACACCTTTCAACCCAAATCACCAAAGTCCATATCCATCACCACTACCTTTACTACCGCTGGCTCCACCTCATATCGCATCCCTCAAATCTCAACTTACCCGGAGAAGATCTTCCTACCCTCCTGCGGCAACATCAAACCCGACAGCAGGTTTCCACTGGATATCAGGAGGTACGCCAAACGGTAAATCAGTTGAAATCACTTCGATCAATACACCCACTGGCTTTGGAAACGAAATTAGTGGTATGCCCTGGACACCTGGATGGGAGGGTCTATTGAACTTTGATGTAGTACCCAGTAAAACACCGTCAAAGTTGAATCTACAGTTGACAGAAAAGTCTATCAACGATTACGTCTCAATGGGGAATGATCAAGATCCAACGCAAGTCATGTCAAGAGCAAAATCTGAACCTGGGACAGAAGAAAAGATTGGTCAACAACAATCAGAACCTAGCATGAGGCTGTCCCTACCTATGATGTCGCCGGGGAAGATTGCGCAGTACGGGTCGGATCTAGCTTGGAAGACGATATTGGGAAGTATGATCGAAGTGGAAGGTGTCGGAGAGATGGGCATCTGTAGAGTGCTCCAGGAAGTATGGAAGAGAGGAGGTGGAGAGGTGGTGAGTACTTGCTATTGGTCTTACCCGATTCAAACTGATCGCACCAGGTCACATCACAATGTTTATGGCCAAGCATCATTATGGCTTTATCCCTCGTCCCCTCGTCTACTCCCTCCTCATCCGAAGTCAGGATATCCACCCCATCGGCACAAGCAGCCATGTCGCTACAAAAGCTGTACAACCTTACACTGCGGCATTACGAACCTGCCATCTTCTCTGGACTGCTAGCGGCTTACGCCAATTCATCAGCACCCCAGGAACCCGCTCCAGCGTACTGTTTGCCAAGCTCAGATGCACCATCTTACGGTGCCGCTACACCTACAAAAGAGTTGGACCTGTCGTTATGGACAAACCTAACACCGGGACTAGGGGATCTATCCAGTCTGTTCAACGGACCGACTGGATATACACCTCGAGGATCGATATCACATCCTTCAAATCTCGGTCAATTCGAGTTTCACACAGAGACAGAGCAATCGCACCAACGAGAATCATTCTCTGACTCTGGAAGGGGAATCAATGAGATCTTATCTTCAATGGAAGATGGACAAGAAGCGAATGATAGGGAAAGGGAGCGGGCAGATGTGGAAGCCAGAAATACCCCTCCTTCCTCGACGACGAAACCTTCTCATCATCATGGGAATCAGCACAATCAACATTCGAATCCGTTTGAAAATGCGACATATCAGTTTCCTACTCCGGAGACAGATACGGATTCCTCAAACGTTCGGGACGAAAGGGGTTCTAGTGTCGTTAGTGCCAGAAAGGTATCACTCCAGATGTCCCCGGATAGTATGGCATCTCCATACGTCACCGCTTCAAGCAACGCTACGGTGATATCGAATGATCTGGTTCACCAATCCAAATCAACGGCAGTGACACCGACCACAACAGCTGGACCTTCGCGTGCACCTCCACCAACATGCCTTACTATGCCTACAGATACTTTCGTTCCCCCTCCGCCTATGTGTATGTTCTTCAACCCCAGTTTCAGGGATTTGCAGAACGGCAAGGTGGGAGTTTGGAAGGGTGATTTGGATTTGAAAGGTACTGGAGGTGGAAAGTTTTCCGTCTTGATCGTCGGTGAAGAGACAACGGGTCATTTATGGTGAGTGATCGCGGTAAAAGGGAGGGAACGAGTAGCTCACCCACCAGGCAATCACACACATGGGCTGCCAACTTGTCTTATCCACCGGAGGACGGAGAGAATAACAACGCGTCTTCTTCATTCACGAGCAAAATGATCCCTGTGGCATATCTCGCCAGAGAAGGCTACACACCAATGACAATGGGTATGGTACTGTGTAACGATCCTCAAATTGAGAAATACGTCGCCATGGTTCAGAGTCTGCATGCTGAGGGAGTCGTGAGTGATCTCCATTCTTCAGCGATTGTATGCTGATCGTTACAGGCATTCCATCTTCCTAATCCTGCCCGATTACCTATCGTTTTCCTTCCAGCCAAATTCGACTCCTCAGACCCACTTCAACGATTAGGTATCGCTCTGATGACGAAACCAGGAGCGACGATACCGATGGCACCGTTGCCTACAAGGACTGCGGTAAAATCCGAGTCCAATGATGGTGAAACTAAGAAAAAGAGGAGAAGACAAAGTGCCCCGGCAAAGGCGACAACGGGGTTGAACAAGAGGAGGAACAGCCAGCAAAACGGTGGTAAACCGGCTGTCAGGGGAGGAGTAGTGGAAGAAGAGGTCATACTGGAGGAGGAATGAGAGATAGTGAGAGATCAGTGGATATAGGATATCCGGCCAACGGACCAGGGAGTAGACCTCAAAACAACTTAACGAAACAACATACACGCAATATAACGAATTTAACGAATAACCCCCTCTCCTCCATTTCGACCTTTTCACATACATTATACTTTTCATATACTCCTTTACGACGAGATTCTTCACAAGGACATATATACGGGTCCAATCACATTACCTTTTATTTTTTATGGTACAAAAGACAATACACGAGTTTTTGTCGCCATTGGTCTATGCGACGAGGAGAGGGGAATACCGAAGTAGGAAGAAGTTCAGAAGTAGGTAGAAGGAGAAAAAGAAGCAGAGAGAAGAAGAAGAGAAAGGAGAAGAAGCTACATATATGTGGGCTTGACCAACGGTACAATACATGTATACCGTTCGAATATGCTGAGCGGTTGTGTATCTCTCTGCTGAGGTATATATTGACAACTGAGTGGACTAACACAGCGTGATACTCTGATACATCTTATACTTATTGATTGTCTAGGTATTCAACGCATATCCATTTCAGCGTCCAGATCATTCAAGTCAAGTCAGGCCAAGTCAAGACCTCAATCATCGTCCTGTAGGAACAGGATCAGCGATTTTGTCTTCGAACATGTGAACAGACCCACGACACAGGAAGATATATCAAATGGCCACTACCAGTATCAATCAGCCCATTCCTGCAGTCTTGATATAGTATGATTCTTCGAACCCACATCATCAAATTCGTAAATATCAGTTTCTTCATCCAATACCAACCTTATCCAAACTTTCGACTGGATATGCCGATGGTGAGGTATTTCCAGAGCGAGTATATCCTGGCAAGCTAGATGATTAGTCGACCTTGGCGGGAGGATGACTACGATCTGGCTAGCTAAAGTGGGGCTTTACCTCGAAGAGCGACTTCAGAAACTCGATCTTCAATGTTTTCGTCTTTCTAAATATCGATCAAACGCAATATGTGAGTGAATCGTAGTGTATTTACAGATAGATTGAGTATATCAGTGGTCACTGTCCCGAACCACCAGGCAAAATCGATCCTATATTCAATATCAATTCCAAGGTCAAAAGAAGACTTGGGATGAATCAACGAAATGTAGGAGAAACAGTGATTGGACAGAGTAAGATGAAATGGATTGTAATCAAAGCGATCATTCAGAAGCCCTCAAGAGGCTCAATTCTAGACTCTGGTCATCAAGCTTGAATCACAACTATGGCAACAGTCTCAACAATAACAATTCTCGACTTACAGGACCTCTTCCTCTTCTTCATCTGTCTCCGTTTCACTCCATGCCTCATCCAACCTATCACTAGCTTCCATACACATTTCATAGACTGTTTGATTCCGAGCTTCTATTGTCATAGCTTGGCTATAGTACTGGTTAACACGTAAGAAGATCTACCGGAAGTAATGAGTAACTGGGTTGATCTTCGTCAATATAGGATCATCTTATATGATGAGGATTGATGTTGGTTGATACCAAGCTAACGACGTGAGGACATTCGTTTATTGATCGAGGCCTGTCAACCTTACAGAATATATGGATAACATCACCTTAAAACCGACCAAGTCGGTCAGTAAAGTCAGTAATTGGGGTACATCCATCAGAAAGATCTGCAAGGATGTGAGATTCCTACGCAACCATTTCTCTTTCAACGTCCTAACCTGTCGAAATAGGGTGATTCAAATTGGTCAAGTCAACAAAATCAGCGCTAGTGTTAATTGTATTCATACTTTATCCATACTTACCCTGCTCTCATCAGATTCATCCATCAACCCGAGCACGTCATCCAGGTTGATCATCAGATCATCAGTAAACTTTAGTAAGCAAACCAACATTTCGTCCAGGGTATCGAGCCTGTGCGTGAGAGATAGATCAAGTTTCTCCATCAGAATAATCTTTATCCTCGCTCCCACTAACTCCGTCGTTGGTCATTTATCCAGCCTCTCCCCTCAATCCTGCCAAAGCAGATCACTCCTACCCTCCATCACTCATACCTCGGCCTTGTAGCGAAACTGACCAAACGTCGTAAATCTCCAAAAGCCTTTGGTGTTTCTCTCCCATCACCTAAGCCCATACCTCCATCTACGCTAGCGGCTCTAGCTAACAATGCAGGTAAACCACCTGATGTATTGGAAGTAGGCGAGAATAAGGCCGAAGATGATGGTGATGTGATCATCCTTTCTCCTGCTGGATCCATATCGAGTGATGTAAGGAAAGAAGTGTCGGATAGATCGTCTTTAGTGGAAGTGACTGATAGGAATATATCAAGAAGTTTCTGCTGATCGTTTCTGGGTGTACCCTTGAGGTCGAGAATCTGAAATTGTAAGCACAAATTAAAATATGAGAGCGATCGTCATACCTTCTGGAAATTACTGAATGACCGATCTCCAATGAGTAAGCAGTAGTTCTGAACAAACCCTTCGGGAGGATCCTATATGCATCAGCATGGAAACGAGAGATATACAGGTTCCTCACATCAGGGGCCAGAATGACCTTCAGCATCGTCTCCAATTGACCAGTGTTCTTCGTCACATATTTGGTATAAGCATTCCCAGGTCCTTCAGGGTGAGGTTCTGGCAAGTCCAGTAGACAAGCCTTGACAGCCTGTACATCCAGGAGAATCTGCCGGGTTCAGAATTTTGACCCTTATTCAGAAACAACTAGCTTACCTGTTCAGCTCCGATCTTCCTTAGCGGTCGGCTTTTGATCACGGCTTGTGTGAACCGCATGATCACCACTCTACCTTCGTCAGCACATTCTATCGTACTTCGAAGTACAACTCACCCCACGGCCTTATCTGCAAAATTCCTCACATATCTCTTCGACTCGATCCTTCCTCTCACGACCTCCGCTACTTGCTTAATACTCCCGACTAGATCGACAATATAAGCTGATCTTCCCGATACGTTCTCGAGGTGCATCCACGGTGTTTTGAGTATCGCTGCAAAAGCTGGATCACAAGCGGATTCGAGTTCCTTCAGTAGAGCTGTTATGGATTGTGACATGACACTGATTATTCATCAGCCCTTTCTCTACCAATGACAAGAGGTTCTCGTACCCCGTGAAGTTCCCTCGTTCTGGTTCGAACGATATATCGTCCTTGAACTCTGTGGATATCTTATCCTTCAGTCGTTCTTCTAGCTGTAAAGAAGTCGTTTGGCAGTATTCCGCAGTGTTCAACACGATACAAGCATTCTTGACTTCTTGCAGATTCGCCCTTCCTTCAATGGATCGGCGCGAAAAGTCAGGTCTACTACGTTCGATCAGCTGTGACTAGTTATGCATGAATCGTCTAGCTCACTTCTTCATACTAGCAGAAAGGACCTCATCTAATGACGTTCAGCTGGGTGACGAACTTGAAAGTCGACTAGCTCACCAGAATACACCTTGAGCCACTTGGCGAATATTTTTGCCAATTTCCTCATGGGTTCACCGGTTGTGTACTTCCCACACTGTTCCAGCGTTTGACCATAGAAGTAGAACAGTTCGGTTGAAGAAGGTAAAACGGTCGCTACGGGATTATCAGAGTCCTCTTGTACAGCTCCTTCCAGTGATGATCTTGATCGAGCACCTCGATACTGAGATAACATATCTGCGATCGCTCTGAGCGCTTATCAGTTTGATTCCCACACGGAAGTTGAGCAGCTGACCTGTCTTGCGCATCGACATATACAGAGAAGTAGTTGTCGAATATAGATGAGATAGTCCATTTGACTGAAATGGATGAGTTTGGGCCTGCCATTGTGATGTCTTCAAACTACGATTGTCAGCATAGTACCAAATTCGAGATCAGGTCTACCTACTGGCGTCTCGAACCGCTTCGACATGGTGCCTTCGAAATCCAATGTACTTTGTAATGCCTCTAGCAATAATCCAACACCTGGAACAGCTTTTCCAAGTACATTTGCTAGATCCGCCCGAGTGTACTCTGCAAAATGGGAGACGAGCAGTCGAGTGATCTCCCAGTTTGGCGGGAAGAGCTGCGCATCTTCTTCATCATGATGTTTGAGAATTCGCCTGAACCATGCGTATCGTCTAGGCACATTGTCCAGTTGGCCGGCCTGAATAGTCAACATAGAAATGTGAACGCACCGCTGGACTTACTTCATCAGTTGATCGGAAGATTCGTCGGTATTCAGCTAATTGGAGCTGTAGATATCGTTCGACGATGTGTTTTCTGCGTTTCGTCAGCCGCGGCTCACATAATGCGTCTAACAAACTCACTTGAAATCTCCTCCAAGCACATCTATCACCTCGCAGACTTGTCGGATTATATCAAGGTCTGGTGGATTGTTTGGATGATTGTTGAAGCTGAAACGACATGAGTTTTGATAAAATGGCAACTATGTTAGAGATCACTCACAAAATGTCCATCTCCGAAGCGACTTTCTCTTGTACAGCTTGACGGTCTGCCTCTGCTGATTTGAAAACTGCTGATACAGACGGAATAGTGCCAAGAGGTTGAAGAGGGGTCCGTAAGTGTGTTACCGCCTGAATGAAGTGAGTAAATCTTTCAGGCAATTATGATCTTTTCTCACCGATAACGCCTGTGACATCTCCTTGTATCTCCTCGTTGGCAGTAGTTCCTTGAGCTGTTGATGTGCTTGTTCTATAATATTAACATTTGAGCTCGAACTACCAGAGCACTTACTAAGCATATCCCATCTCTCCATTATCTGAATCGTATTCGTTAAGTTCTTCTTGGCAACGTCTAATCGCTGGATATCCCCCGTTATAGCTTTAACGATAGCTTCAGCTTCGGCGGCTTTCTCTCTGATAGTGTTTATCTGTTCCATCAATTGCTGAGAAGCAGTCATTTCCGTATTCCGTACACTGGATATGGCCGACATACACCTATTTGAGATTGGATTCGAGTCATCTTTCCTGGATCTTGATCTCTCCTGAGCTCGGATTTCAGCCGAGATACCTCATCTCTGACATCAAGTATCTCCAGCTGGAGTCTAGCATGAATCTGGGTGTACCTCGCGAGTGAAGCGGCTGAAGAAAGATTAGAATCCTATCCGTCGGAGTGTCTCGAAAGACATACCGTCCGGAAAGTCAGTCGAGAGACGCTGCATGGCTTGTTGAAGCATAGGACCTTTTGTACCAGTCTGATCACCATTCGACATCTTGCTAGGCCCCGCTTCAGCCATACTTGAATCATGAAGTAATTGATGAAGCGTATAAGATCTGTTGTTGTAAGGGCACTCAAAGGGATCAACTTCCCCACAGTTCCCCCGCATCCGTTTCACGCGCGTGCTTTAAAATCCAGTGAAATGGCTCCCATCTTACTTTCACAGTCGTTTTCGGAAGTTCAGGTCATCGCGAGCCGTAGGGAGTGCAAAGAGCGCGGAAAGCGCAGGAATCTCAAGATTTGATATTTCCTACGCCTTCTCAAGACTATCTCAACTCAAATCTCTCCGTCTTTCAGCAGCATCAATTTAGAAATCATGGCGATTACCAGGAGATCAAGTCTGGCTTCGGGAGATATTTCTTCGCAAGCTTCAGACGAATCTGAAATACCCATCCCTTTTGTTCCCTCATCACCTGAATTCGACCCAAAATTGATAATTTCGCACAAACGAGTGGGTCACCTATAAAACGGTATTGCTTCACGGCTGATTATACCATAGAAACGGACACAGCCTGATCGTTTAGGAAAGCAGATCTACATTGTTGAACGTATAATAGCTCGTTCCATCGAACAGCGACGCTCGCCAATCGGTCGAAACGAGTATACGTATCTAGTCAGATGGGAGGGGTATGAACCGAAAGATGACACTTGGGAATTTAGGAGTAATCTTATGGCAGGTTCAAGCCAGCTGGTGAGGGAATTTGATGAAATCGGTGCGTGGATGGCTCCGTATATGTTACGACACAAAGCTGATATACTAGACAGACCATCCATTCACAATTGTAAAGTCCAGAGGTAGGAATCCGAAGGCTTACCGGGTGAAATACGGCTTGATCTCATCTGAAGTACCGCAATCCCCTCATCTTCAGACGGCATGGCATACCATGGCGCGGATGGTACAAAGAGGAGACATTTCGACGATCGGTGTAGAATCAGGCATCAAGGCATACGAAGATAAACCAGTGAAACCCATCGCGCCGATACCTAAACGCGCTGAACCTCCTGTCCAATCGACATATGCGCCAGCAATTGATAGGCCAAGTAGTAATGCCGAGAAAGTGCTCAAGATTCATGCTAGTATGTCGCCAGCCCTTCTCGTCCGTTAAAATGTAACTTACATGACCGTAGACAAAGCTATAATCGCCATATTAGGGGAAAGGACGCGTAAGGAGAAGACCATCCACACCGTTGGATTCGGGCCGAAGAAGTTTAGATTGGCAACAGTGACGACATTTAAAATTCGATATAGGAACCATAATATAGTTAAGGAAGAATGGGTAGAAAACTACAAAGCTAAGACATGGTTTGGAAGGGCTACAGTAGAGAAGTGTCTGGAGCGGTATAAGGCCAACCCTGGTTTAGCCGTGGAGGAGAAGGAACAACTACCAGAAGTTACTAGACTCGTTGATGAGAGTAGGTGGTACTAGCTACTTCCTCGTAATTGCGCTAATACTGTCAGAAACGATCGTCAATGAATACGAGGCACAACGGCTGAAGAATATAGAAGAGAATAGACGGATGATGAAAGAGCTGGGATTGAACATCTAGATGACTCTCGATGATATCTTTAGAGGGATGAAAGGAGACGAACAGGAAGCTTCGTTGTATATAGCCATGGTCTCTGACCCCCAATATTATGGATATTCCCTAGCGATGCATCCCCCTGCAGAACCAAATAGCCTCTAAACAAGTGCCACATGGGATAACTCATTTGAAAAGCCGCGGTGAAATTTGCGCTGTTCGCCGCTTGGAGCTGGAAGGAGAACCCTCTCCCCCTTGCACCAACTTTTTCAACCGTCCTATAAACCCCATCTCTCTAAATCTCCTTCCTTTCCCATCTTAAAAAAAGGCAAACTAGGTACGTTGGATCAATCTCACTGCTATCACCACACGATCCTTCGCGAACGGACGACTCGACTATACCCTACGCTCGATTCACTTGCACTCGAAAATTTTACTCCATTGACGAATACTAACGAAAAGTTATAGCCAATAAAAAAACAATCAACATGTCCGCTGAAGACGTCTACGAGGGTGCCATTGGTATCGATTTGGGTACAACTTACTCATGTGCTGCGTGAGTAGATTATAATACAATAAAGATCCCTGCTAAGCCATTCAGTGTCTGGCAAAACGACCGTAAGCTTGGAGAAGATTTGCATGAAAGGATGGATCTGATAAAAGAATAGGTGTTGAGATCATCGCCAATGACCAGGGTAACCGAACTACCCCATCATACGTTGCCTTCACTGAGGGAGAGCGATTGATCGGTGATGGTAAGTAGAGAAACTATGGGGTTGGAACCATATTAATCTCCTTCAGCCGCTAAGAACCAGTCTGCCATGAACCCCCGAAACACCGTCTTCGACGCCAAGCGATTGATTGGTCGAAGATTCGATGACCAGGATGTCAAGAAGGACATGAAGCACTGGCCTTTCGCCGTTGTCGACAAGGACGGTTCTCCTTTCGTCGAGGTCGACTACCTCGGAGAGCGAAAGACCTTCTCCCCACAGGAAATCTCTTCCATGGTTCTTACCAAGATGAAGGAGATCTCTGAGGCCAAGCTCGGCAAGACTGTCACCAAGGCCGTCGTCACGTATGTTATATAGCTATGGCCGCCTGGCTCGTACTGACATTGCAGTGTCCCCGCTTACTTCAACGACTCCCAACGTCTCGCTACCAAGGACGCCGGAACAATTGCTGGTCTTGAGGTTCTTCGAATCATCAACGAGCCAACTGCTGCCGCCATCGCTTACGGTCTTGACGAGAAGTCCAAGGACGAGCGAAACGTCTTGATCTTCGATCTCGGAGGTGGAACATTCGATGTCTCCCTCTTGACCATTGAGGAGGGTATCTTCGAGGTCAAGGCTACTGCCGGTGACACACACTTGGGTGGTGAGGACTTCGACAACAGACTTGTTAACCACTTCGTCCAAGAGTTCAAGCGAAAGAACAAGAAGGGTGAGTGATCATGTCTGAATATACAGAATACAGCTAACTTATCAGATCTTTCTTCCAACGCCCGAGCTCTCCGACGATTGCGAACCGCTTGTGAGCGAGCTAAGCGAACACTTTCATCTGCCGCTCAAACTTCCATCGAAATCGACTCCCTCTTCGACGGTATCGACTTCTACACCTCCATCACCCGAGCCCGATTCGAGGAGCTCTGTCAGGACCTTTTCCGATCCACCATGGACCCCGTCGAGAAGGTTCTCCGAGACTCCAAGATCGACAAGTCATCTGTCCACGAGATCGTTCTTGTCGGTGGTTCCACCCGAATTCCCAAAA
>JALPCA010000371.1:0-12755 GCA_026538345.1 Cryptococcus sp. GC_Crypt_4 | reverse complement strand
CAATCCAGCGGTATATAACAGTAAGGAAGAAGCAATTTTGAGCTAGTTTTCGCCACCCACCAAATGTTCCCCCAATGGTATATAGCACGACCTGATCGACACAAAGATTTCACTCGAGCGACCATTGCGAGTCTTGCTGCTCGTGATCATATTCAGGTGATTGCTCGGGTCGCTTTAGTTCTCAGGCAATACAAGTCTCTCTGTTGACAAACAGTCGTTCTTCCATACTGATTACGTAATACCCCCTTGCTCTTACCTCGTTTCATCAACCCATCACGGTCTAATCATCTTCTTCCATCTTGACATTCATCCATATTCAACATGATTTCGACCAATACCTCTCCTACCAGAGAAGGGTATGATATCGATACCCTCTGGAAAGATTGGGATAGGGTATTGGAGTCCAATATGAAAAACGCCAAAGGGAAAGTAATGGTCGGCGCATCATCACTGTGAGTCATGTCCCTGTTGATCAAGTTCTCACTCCAACTACCATTGTACTAATAGAACTAGTACCGAGGGCAATCCCACCGGAGAAGAGGGTATACGCTTCAGTAAACTTTCTGTATATCGCGATACCGTATCGTTCTTCTCTGATGATACGGCTCATGCGAAATTCGAGGAATTCTGAAAAGACCTTCATTCAGCTAGTGTACAGAAGTACAATCAGGAGTATAGGATGAAGATTGTAGAATCAGGGAAGAAATCGGCCAATGAGTGAGTGATACTCCTCTTCTTCTCCTCTGTCTCAAGGTTGGGGTGGGCAAATATGAGATTGGCTAATGATGTGCAGAAAGTATAAAGATGGGAATTGGAAAGGCGCCCTCTATACTTATGCAGTGGCATGGGGTTTGCTCTTGCCTTTTCATGCCAATGCTCTTGAAAAGGATGATCCGATTCGCCGACCACTTGGTATACTGTGAGTGTGATGCTGCCTTATTGTCCATGAGTCTTTCCCCCAAGACACATTCACCGTGTCCTCTGATACCACAACTGATTCATCCAGTGAATCCGCTTTATTCTCAAACATCTCCGCGATGGCCGTACACGGACTCAAAGACAAAGACCTGACTCCAGGACAGAAAGCAGCATTGATCGATCTTGGTTTAGGAGCGGTAATGGTGTGTATCGGTGCTAAAGAATATGCGTCTTGTGGAATCATGCTCAAATCTTGTGAGTTCTTCTCCCGAACATGAACCAGAAAAGTACTGAATCATCCAGGTCGTCGAGCTAGAGAATTTATTGCTCAACAGAAACGAGATGCTCTCAATCGACATAATAAGGTCTTCCTTGGATTGATCAAGAGACAAGAAGATGCTCTGAAGGATATACCTCCGACAACGATGCTCAAAGATATTGATACAGCAACAATGATCAAGGGGAGCTGACCTTGTTCACTTGCGGGTAACTTTGCCTAAAGGAGATTCGGAAATTCAGTCGTTGTATACATTCTTCAGAAAGATCAGAATGGCTAGGATCTGCCAAGGGAAAGAGGAAGACGTATTGTATATACCCTGCACCGTATATAGAACTATCACCATGCGCGTCAAGACTTTATGAGATAGATAACATGCCTGATAAATACTACAAAGATGATATCTATATGCTCGAAACAGCACCTTGAAACCCAAAACATCGTGTCGGCCTATATCCACAAGCTCACATTTCCTCCCTTCTCTTCGATGATATCTTTCCAATTCATGTGTAGCCTACACAGACCTTTTGAGAAACTGGCAATGTGTCGCCGTCGACAGGAGCCGCCGGTGAATGTAGATTTACCTAAGCCAACCTCATGGCTTGCGCTAATGCTAACATGTTTTGATCCGTCCAATCCCTCTGACATTCCAATAGAGCTTTCATCCTCTTCCCTCTTGAATCCCAACTGGCCTTTCCTTTTCTTATAGCAGCGATATGGTCAATTTCTGATTCACCTTCTTGGCGTATTATTCCAAAAGCTGGACAAAAGTAACCGTATGCATCGGCGTAGCCTTGATTGGTGAGGAGGGCTGACTAAGATTTAGTGTTAGCTCGGCTGCAATCATAGGAAAGTAGGGAATGGAAGACAAGTCGAAAATGGAAGGTAAAAAGAGGGAAGAGAAGAAACGGATGTGATCAAGACTTACAGGTGCTGAACCCGTCACTCCCATTGTCGAACTCGCTCTATCATTATCATATTGAGTCAATCCAAAAGCCGGTAGGACGATATCGGCAGCTTTTAACGCAGCATAGAAATGAGGGTAAATATATCCCACACGGTATCGAACGAGATCTTTGTATTCATCTGGCGCCCAACCTTTTGATCCGCCCATGAGGTAAAGGTGGAATGGGTTGGGGTGGTCAGGTATCCGTGCCCAGTAGTTATGGGTATCGTTTGGTGCGGTATATCCCCATGATTCTGGGTCCTCTGTGAACAGTCAGCGCTTCCCAACTTGGGTAGAATAGTAAACTCACCCTGTAGATGTTTTGTGAGATTTCTATAAATCCCTCCTAAATCCCTATGATTCTCATCCCACATTGTACTTTGGATAATCGCCGTATTCAATTGATCATCATGATCATGCCTTGTATCAAATAACACATCACCTTCTTTCATCTCTGATGATGCCGGGAAGATCGGTATAAAACTCTTGATTGGCATCCTGGTCATTCCCTCTGCTTTCAATTTAGCATCTGGCCATTGTTTTAACCATTCGACTATCTCGTCGACATTACGCCTTAATGCCTTTTGGACATGATTGCCTAGACCGATTTGAGAAACCGCATTCCATTGAGCGAATTGCGCCAAATCTTTGGCTGTATGACCCATATTCCAATGTCGTATACAAGTGACACTAAATTTCTCATCATCCTTTCGTGCTTCCCAAGTAGATTCTAACTCTGATCGAAGTGGTCCGAAATCCCAATCACAAGTGGTGAAAATGATTTGTCGAATAGATGAATCGGCTTTCAAATCAATCATGAATTGTGATGGCTTTAAAGGTGGTTCAGTCCAGAATTCCGATATAACAAATTGAAAATCAAATCTCCATGGTCGTCTATAGAACTTGATATCCAACCCATCGAATTGTTTCAATGTCCATAAGACTGCGCCATGAACTTCGTCGTGAAAATCATTAGCGTCATATACCGCGATAGTTCCATGATCATCTATCAGTGGCTGTAAGGCGACTTTGGCGAGATGGCGTGGTGTTGAGGAATGATTCGAGAGATGGGTTGTTATTGAACCATGGTGAACTCCGACTCTCCCTCCAAACAGGATGATAATAAGGGCAATCCCACCTATGATGAGTTGTTTCCGACGACGTAGTATCATCTCGAGAGTGAGCATAGATGGTGGTTGATATCCGTGGTCAGTGTTGTCAATAGTTGGAATGCATCTCAGCTGTCTGTTTATCTGGGATCTTTAGACGCGGATTGTACCTGAAATTTGATTCCGAAGGTGGCAAACACCTTGGCTATCATGCTCCTACAATCGAGACGCATGGAGAAGAGACGAATCAGTCCAAGGAGTCAGGTATACGAGTAGGAGTAGGAGACTATACTCCAAGTGCGATCTCGATAGCTGCCCAGCTGGAGGTTACCTAACCGGTCTTTGCTCACAAGAGCCCGCCCCAACACATTCGCCATTCTCAAAGATCGAACCTCTGTAGCTGGGTGTATAGTCCTATAGTCATACAGCCTCTTTTAGCTATACCACCAGAACGATATCTCTCGCCCTTACGACGTGCTCATATCAAGCATACATCATAAAGTGAAGACTTAATGGGCTCCCAGGCCGTATGGCAGTTCAATCTTCCCGCTTGACATTCTTATCATGTCTTCCATCCCTTGACACTATCACCTTTGACTACACTTCTGGTTATCTTCTCTGCCTTTGCGCTTTTCCTTCTAATGCATAGAAGTCATGAAATCGCAAGAAGCCATCGACAATGGAGCTGCTTACGTAAGTCATGTTTTCGCCTTCGTAAATTCCAATCATCGTCTCGCTATTTCGGCCTATATTTACTGAGTTTACATTGTCAAGCTTCAGTGTTTCTTCCCCTTCTAAGGCCATCCTACTGCTCTCTAGACGGTCGGGTTCTACACCATTCATTATTCTCACGACATTCACCATGTCTAGCCAAATCACTACGCTTTCCAAGAGGTTCAGCTCTGCTGTACCGACTTTCACTCGGTCACTAAGATCTACCACTATATCGACCGCTATACCAGGTCCATCTCGATCTACGACTTTCAACTCATCAAGATCACACATCACGTCAACCTTGAGCAAGGTCTCACGACGATCATTCCATTCTTCAGCTTGTAAGCCGGTAAATCACATTATATTGTAATCGCTGATCACCCCAGCTGCTCGTCATGGTGAGATCACAAGACCGGAGCCTGGAACGGGGTATGTGATATCTATGATGATATGATGGTGTAAGGAGATACTAATTAGACCAGGATCAAAGTCAAATTCCAGGATTCAAAGGGGAACGACTTGAAGACGATCGAGGGGAATGAAGGTGATGATTTATTGAGTTTGGCACATGAATATGATGTGGACCTAGAGGGTCAGTACAGTTTATCTGACTACTTATCGTAAGAGATCTTATGACTGACTCTTTAGGCGCATGTGAAGGCTCAGTGGCATGTTCGACTTGTCATGTTGTGATTTCACCGGAACACTATGATATTCTACCTGAACCGGACGACGAAGAGAATGATATGTTGGATCTCGCATTTGCGTTAGAAGACACGTAAGTGGATGAATCCGTGCGATATATGGACGATAAACCTCAGGGACGAGGGAACAACACGAGGAAAGTTACTGATATGTGTAGATCCCGATTAGGATGTCAAGTGAAATTAACGAAAGATCTCGATGGAATGATTGCAAAGTTACCTTCGGCAACTAGGAACATGTATGTGGATGGTGAGTATCTTGATCGAGAACAGTCCCTCTGAGTTTGCGGGCTAGGGAGGTTCCGAGCTAATATATTTAGGTGCCAAGGCGAGAACGCATTAGGAGTCGGCATTCATATGAGGATAGGAGCGATAATCTCGCAGTGGGGTAACATGCATCATCATTTCATCAGAACAATACTCGTTATCAATATCACGGTTCTATTTGCAGGGGGTGAACGCCTATTGATACGCTGGTTTTCAAGACAGCCAAGTCGATTCCTCGGACAAAGATGGTAACCCAGGCCAAGTCAGAGTGAACATCCATTCGTCAAGGGGTACTCGTCTTTGGCTGATTTTCGCAATAAACCTTTGCACATACATGTTCCAAGTCCATTCCTGACTGATCCAATGACCAAGAGGACGCCGTTGTCCCTGTTTTGACACCTACATACCAAGACAAAGTGAGATACCCTCGGCGGTAAATCCCGGCCCGGTTTGTTGACAAGAGGTATATAATAACTGGTCTTACCATTCATCTTAACATGTAATGTATCTATACAATGTCAAGCTCTAATCGAAACCTCATCCTTCTCGGAACTCATAGTACCAAGATCTATTCAGTAATATTCGACTCGGTAGCTAAATCACTTGAATTTGTGAAAACAACTAATCATCCTGGTAATCCAACTTGGTTGTTACAACATCCGTGGGTGGTTTGACTTTGGTGAACTTTGGTGGAACAGTAGAACTGAAGTAGTACAGGAATCACAAGAATATCGTTTATAGTATTAGCGCGGTAGATCAAAAGGTGTTCCAGTTAAAAGTCAAGGGTGATGGTGGATTCTCTGTACTTGGTGAAGTTGCAACTGGGGGTACGGGACCATGTCATTTAGCCATGGTGGAAAACAATTCTGCGTTGTTAGTAGCTCAGGTAAGCTACATTCCATCTTTGTGGACGATATCGAGAATTATACTGACTTGCCAGTACGGCCAACCAGACGGTAGTCTTGCTAGGATCCCCCTCAACCCTGATCGTTCTTTCACCTCGACTGTATCCTCCCATGTGTATCACAACCCATACAAACCACAAAAGCACTCGAGACAAGAAACGACGCATATCCATGCTGCACATCCTCATCCGACTAATGGAGAGGTGTACGTCCCAGATCTGGGTACTAACGAGATCCTAAGAATGAAGACGAGTAATGAAGGGTTAGAGGTAGTTGGAAGAATCACCGATTTTGAGCAAAGTGTTGGACCTAGACATTGTGAGATCCATCCGAATGGTATGTATCCTTTTTCTAGCCATACTTATCATACCGTAATGGCTGACTCCCCAGGGAGATACCTGTATACTCTCGGAGAACTCGCTTCAGACTTATCTACCCGGGAGATCCACCCAGATGGTTCTACCACGCTCATCTCCGAGATATCCCTCTTACCACCCATCGATCAACCTCACGCTCAGGTCATTACTGCATCAGAAATAGTACTCGCTCCTCCGAAACGCAAAGACGGCCCATACTTGATGATCTGCAGTAATAGGGATTCTCCAAATCCACAAGGGGATGCTCTCGCTCTATTCAGTGTATCCGCCGACGGGAAAACAGTGGAGAGAGCATCCATACCGTTCATATGGGGAGCGGGTAAACATTTACGAGGAGTCACAATATCACCGGATGGTCATTATGTATTGGTGACAGCGAGGAATGGTGGTGGATTGAGTGTGTATGAGAGAAGAGGGGAAGATGGGTTGGAGTTGAATTTGGTGGTCAACCTACAAGAGGAGACGTTTGAGCGGATCGTCATGCCCCTCTGGGTGGGAGATCTTAGTTGAGACAGCAGTGAGCCGATGTATGAGTGATAGAAGTCTGGGTGGTACTGATAGACGAACTATAACGAACCGATCTAGCGTGACTTACAACACTGATTTGCGTGAGCCTGCCGACATTGGATGATCATTCCTTTCAGGACAAATCGGAAATTCACAGACAGGAGCCCACCAGATCGCGAGTGAGACTTGCTTGGACTGCATTGATTTGGCGTCATTCGAGGTTCCCCTTACACAAATGCATACCGATATCGACTAATGATCTGGTACGAGTATCTCTCCATGACAGTGAGTTCACCATGATGATCTCTCGCTCAAGCTCACAATTCGTCGTGACGTGATTCGTCATGTCGGGCAACAAGATATTCGAGCAAGTCAGCTTTAGGCTTCATAGAACAAGATAAACCCGCTTCGCAATCTGGGGAGCTGCAAGTATCTTTTGTCGAATCCTGCTTCAAGCCTGAAAGGTGTTGAGGAACGTTGTTCAAAGAGTTTGCCGTGAAGGTAAGTTCTTATACTGCTCTTACACTCACTGTTGGTAGTAGGCATTCATTCTTCAACGTTGACTATATCCCTAACTGCTTCGCTTCATAGAGTGAAGCGACCAAGGAAATCATGTTGAGCTTTCATGAGGATGATATACCAAGTCTTCGAAAACTTCAAAGAAGACCACATTAGAACGTGGTCAAATCCGTTTTTCATAGTTAGACCGACCTTTGTTGACATGTGAACAGAATACATGGATTGGTACATATGCTGGTATATGCGTATGATATGCTGGGTACTCAATGCGATGCTATGGTGAAATGGATTACTTTTGGTTTTCAATCTTGTCTTTTGCTTCCAACGCTCTCACTCCTGCCTAGGATATATCAGCTTGATCTCCAACCTCTGCAAGCTCACCTCTAGTTCGAATAGGTAGTTGTCGATCACATGGGGGAACAATTCTCTCATAGATTCAGCTAATCGATATAGGTATTCCTGGTCATGTTAGCGTGATTTCTAAAGGGTCAATCTACTATGCCTCACTTTATTCGGTCCAGAAGGTCCTGATCTCTCATAAATGTATTGAGCAGTCTTCTCTGGTGGTTCATATCCGACTAGCCAGGTTAGTGAGGTACTTATATATTCTCATCTATAAGTATGGCACTCACTGAACGCTGGATTGTCCGTCTTTCCAACGTATAAAACCGCATCTTCCACCACGACAACTTCTTCTCCAGTCTTTTCATCCTTGTTATACACGTGCATGTGATGGATCGTGAAGCCGTTCTATGAGTCGTCAGCGACTTGATATTTGATGTAAAAGGTATAATACCTTTTCCCGGTGCTCTATACGAGATCAGCAACCATGTCGTCACAAAAAGATATCACTCACCTAAGTAATCCCGCACTTTCTCTTCATATTCGGGATCTATACGTATAGCTTGTCCCCAGACTGTATCCTCACTGGATGACTCTGACTATGAGCTATCAGCTTTTCTGCCAGGCGGTGAATATCATGTATGAACATCAATGTAGGCAACTTAGCTCCAGATCACTCACATTTCCAACCATCTCATGCCATTCATCCGCTTCCACTACCGTCACCACCCTACCTGGTTTCTCTGGCGTTCCCCTATGATCCTCTGATTTCTGAGCAAATCTTCTGACTACTCCTTTCACATAACCATTACCTGGATTATTAGCTCGACTCAAAAAGGTAGACATTGAATGATCCTCACGTTTTTCCGCTGCATGTGGACTGAATGGATGAATTAGCTTGGGGAAAGTTCGGATAGAAGTAACTCACGGTGGTTTATATATCAGTGAACCATATCCAAAGACCCAATATGCCATTGTTGCAGATGTAGAGAGGTGGAAAGACAAAGTCGAGAATCACAAGTACAAGTTGAAATCGATCGAGATTCAAGCTCGATTGACCTTTGATTCTTTGTTTACAATTATGACGAATCGCCTTCTGCCTAACAATTACTGGGTATGCATAAAGTATACGAACAAACGCGATCCCAGAACGCTCAGGAGCTCGCCCCTGTGCAAATGTCCGGACAAGCTTCGACTTCTCTGCATAGGACGACATTTCGAGGGTGATTCCTCCTACACCCCTCCGTGCTCGCTCCATCCCGCCGCCTTGTAACATGTAGCCTGAACCGTTCAGGTCTACGACGGAGATTGCTTATATTGTATCACAAGAGATCCTGGACCATTATATGCTGTCGCGTCTGACCAGCCATCAACTTAGCTTCAACATCGGTCCGCTTTCCTACAACCTTGCCACTGGGATACATTAAACCTGGTAACAACGATGACACATTGAAAGAATCGATCCTATCATCATCTACCCATGTTCTGCACTCAACAACCATTGATAGACCTTTCATGACCGATGCGGATTTCAGAATGAAGTCCTCCCTAACTTCAGCCGGAACTTTCTCTAATAATGGAGAGGAATTAACGATTTTGTTGATGTCCAAACTCCAGACTAGATGTTTGAAGCATTTCTCCGTTCCCTTCTCCACTCGTCCCGTCCCCTTACTGTTCATGCCCACACATCTCCTCCCTTCCATCGTCACGCTGCTCGACTGGCCTTCCCTCTTCCCCCCCTCCTTCCTCTTGATTCTCAGTAACCTTCAACCGTCCAATCCTCCTTACGTCCAGGCTGATAGTCCCCTATAACTTCTTGACCAAAATCCAATCAATCTGCCTATCTCCACCCAACATGAAAACATGTTCTCCGACTTTTTCAAATCCCCATTTTTCATAAAACCTAAAAGCTTTCTTATTATCTTCCCAAACGCCTAACGACACATAAGTGTAACCGTCTTGACTGGCTTTATCCAATGTCGTTTGCATGAGAGATCGAGCGAGACCTGTACCGTGATGAGCATTATGGACGTATAATCGTTGAAGTTCAATGATATTGGTATATTCCTTTAAACACGGTTCGGTCGTTCCAAGTGTGAGCGTAGAGAAGCCAATGACTTCTTCTATCCTTTCCTCAGTTTCATCATCACCTGTCGACTTGGTCGATGAGGGGATAGTCGCGACAAAAGTCGTACAATTCGGATTATCCAATGTCTCCTTCATACCACTTTCGACGAAATGAGTCGTCAAATACAACTCCATATCCTCTTTACTACAGGTATGGCCGAATGTCGACTTGAAGACTTCATGACCGACCTTGGCTATCCCGTAAGCATCTGTAGGGTTTGCTAGTCGGATAGAGATTCCAGGGCTAGAGTTATTGTTTGAAGAAGACGCTGGGAGAGGAGGGATCTGTATGTCGCTTGGAGTGACATTGGTTTGGGTTATCGGGGTGTCTTGGATGTCTACGAGGTGAGTCGTGTCCCAACAGTAGCTCTGTATCCTTACCCGATGTAATGCTCATCTTGCTTCTCTTCCTGACAACCTGAAGACTTACTTATGATATTACAATACTTAAACAACTCCCGACTCGAAATCGGTGGACGACTCGGATGAGCTAAAGCCGTTACCGTCGCCAAAGTCCGCGATCGTTTACAGCCCTTCCTGAGGCTTCGTCCCTCGGGTTTATATAAGCAAGAGTGATGCATCTCTACACGTCTAATCTCATTCTTGAATACCTACAATACATCTCCTCATACAAGCAGTACCGACTTACTCCAGAGCATGACCATACCCTACTCATTCTTCGAATCATGCCAGCTATCCTCCCTCCTCACCTCTTGATTCTCCTCTTTCTCCTGACTCATCTCTTTCAGCTCTGCATCCAATCCCATTTCCGCCTCCGGATCATCGATATTCGAGTTTTGTCTATCGAGCAATGGCTTGATGAGTTTGTGAAAGTATGGATGTTCTTTTGGCAATGGGTTGGAAGCTTGCACTTGGGCGAAGTAGGACTCGTAAACTGATCCATCCCATTTACCTAGAGGAGAGTTGACAATGTGGTCGCTCAAAGCAAAAGAGTCAATCAGAGGGACTGAATTGTCAGTACGTGGGACTTTGAGACTGGATTCGCTCACCGGCAACGCCCCGGATCTGGAGACATAGCTGATCCACAGTCTCCTGTACTTTGTCCGCTTGTGCTGCGTCAAAGTATCCATCTACGATCATCAGTAAATTGTGACGGACACAAGAACCCTGAGACTCACACTTCAGGAAGAAACCTTGGTTCTCCTCAATCTGCCATAGACCGTATAATCGACAAACGGTCCTCAGAGTGTCCGCTTCAGATCCCTTTGGCATCTCCTCCACAGACTCCTTGAACTTGCCAAAGATCGATCCGAAAGTGTGCAACTTGGCAGCAATGAAAGAACTTTGAGAACATCTCTCCATGGCCTCTGCCTTCTTTTTGCCGGATTTGAGGTGAGTCAAGAACTCTTCATTGGCCTTCTTGACCACGTTAGCGGCAACGCAAGCCCAGGCATTTTGAATGTCGTCGAGGGATAGCGATCCGTCGGATTTGAGCTTGAGGACGTTTGGCATTCCCATGTAAGCGACACCGGGTGCAAGCTTCCTCTTCTTCAAGGCAGCTGAACGCATCAGTATCGCCCCGATACAAGGGCCATCCAGCTTACCTCCCCATGCTCCGATCAGAGCTCGACCCGCTTGAAGACTTAAAATGGTGTTGTCGCCTTCCCAAGTACTGATTCCGTTAGCTTCACAACTGGTTCAAGCTTGATACAGAACACACCACTAGAGACACATCAGTAACGGTACTTTGGCATCTATCTGATCTGACTCACTTGAACCGCAAAATCGGCGTACATCGCTGGGAAGTTGGAGTACCTGGGACCGTCAGTATTGCTCATTTATAGCAGTATAAATACTCACGCCGAGTATCCGTGACCACCGCACGATTGTCGGCATTTGTCAATGGTGTCGAGACACGCCCAAGTACAGAACGCCTTGAGACCGGCAGAAGTTGCGTGGGTCTCCTTCAGTTTCTCCAAGATCTCTTCCATATTTGGCTGGACTAGGTTAGCACGGTGAGATGCTTCAATCCGAAAACTCACATCGTTTGGCTGCAAGCTGTCCAAGGCGGTAGTCATGCTCTGTTTTGATCAGCGAATGATATTGGATCGAAGATCTAGCTCACCTCATACATGGTCTGCAACTTCATTCCGGTGAAACCCATGGCAACAGCTTGAGCGACAAGGGGCTAAAAAATCAGCGTATGATCATGTAGAACAAGTGGACTCGCCATCAATCGTCTCTGGTGAATAGGGTAGTCAAGGATTTGTGTTTCCAGCTGAGTGTGTCAATCTGAGTCCGGGATGTGAAGAATAACAATGTACCTGGTTCTTTCCGCTGCTGAACTGCCTTCTTACAGCTGCATATCTCACAGCGATGGTCAAAGCCTGCAGCTATCAGTCTATGTCTAAGCCAAAGAGGAGGAAGCGCTGACCTTCTTGGCAGTACTACTGGAGTCGCCGACCATGGACGTACGTCCACTGAGGAGGGCACCGTATGTGAGTTGGGCAAGTGGCTAGTTTGATGAGCTTTGAGAGTGACTTGTAACTTTCAACTCACTGGCTCGGTGACCTTGCCGTCTCGGGAAACTTGCGTGTGCTTCATGAGCATGTGAGCACGGGGGACTCTGACATAGGTGAACTGGATGTAACCGTTGTCTTGTAAGTGTCAGCTACCGGTCGAAGTACAGACAAACCCTCCTCACCGATACCATCTCTACCCATCTTCTTTCCGATATCGCCGATATTGATACCGGGTAGCAGGTCGAAGGACCTGGAATGTCAACGGAGATCCGCCGTTCTGAGCCATGCGACTCACTTGGTATCCCTGAGTTGAGTCACAAAGGTCTTGACACCATGTCTCTTTCCATCGATGATCAATTGAGCAAATACCGCTGCGTGAGTAGCGGTAGAAGCAGCACCACCAATCCACCATTTAGTCGCTCCGAGGTATGGTGTGTGTATGACGAACTCGTCAGAGGCTCGGTCAAAAGTGGCGGTAGTCTCGAGACCGGCGACGTTACTTCCGTGAGCTAGCTCGGTCATGGCGAAACAACCAATAACACCGTTGAGGCCGAGAACAC
>JALPCA010000370.1:0-12779 GCA_026538345.1 Cryptococcus sp. GC_Crypt_4 | reverse complement strand
CAATTGTCTCTTTCGATCTTCCATTCCGATGACAACTTGTCCCAAATATCAGTTTCAAGTTCAGACAAGTTAAGTTCCGCGAATCTCCATAATTGTTCGTCGTATTTGATTGCCTGGGTCAATAGAGGCTCCCTCAGTCGATAATTTGGGTCCCCTCGAGCTATACCTTTAGCAATTGTCGGTAGCTTTGCCCTTGTCTCGGATATCGCTGATGTCAATCTCGTTCTTTGGTTCATCAAGTCATCCACCAGATATGCCACGGGGAGCGTGGATGTTGGCCATCGAATATAATCTTCTTTGACTTTCAGTTCATTTGCGAGGACCAGACGTTTCTGCTTTCTTGAAGGATTGACGAGACTACTAGCTTGACCTATAAATCTCGGGTAGCTTTCGTACGACCAGACGGATGGTTTTGTACTGAACGTTAATTCCGGTTGTGCTCTGCCTGATCCAGGGTTATACTTGACATTTAGACTCCACCCTATCTCAGTATCCCAATTTCGGTCTTCCTCTTTGTAGACAGCAAGAGTGGAATTCCCCTCTCGCATTGCCTTGAGGTCATGAAGGTCATAAGTAGGGACAGAGGCATCCGCATTGCGATAATAATCATTTATCGCTTGTCCGCGATTCGACTTGACCGAGTTTGCATGCTGAAGCGACCGGACGGACCTCATGATGGAGTACGCCCTCGGCTTCCACTTCGGATCATCCTCTTCGTCATCTTCATTTGCGAGTATATTTCCATCGAGTAGTCCTTCAATCGCCAACGCTTCCAGTGATCTCTTTTCTCGCGCATAATCCACTTCCCGCTGGAGTTGCTTCACAAATGCCTTTTCAGGCCATTCTAAATCACGATCAAGACTGTTGATCCCGCTCGTCTCGGCGAAGTCTGCCCAGCCTGTGTTTTCACTGTTATCGATCTCCTCCAGTCGGTCATATAAAGAATTAGCGTAGCTGTTCATGACTTCATGATCCAGCGCTATCTTTCGTAATGTCCCTAGACGGTCATCACCATCGCTTTCAGCTTCTTCGGAATAGTGCATGAGCTCGTCGTGGAGAGCATAGTACGCTTGGGTCTCGGCTCTTCGTTTTTGACTGAACTTATCACTTGCCGATCGCAAAGCGTCCCAGATCTTGTCTCGCGCTGTGATCGAGAGGTTTGACAGGTTCACGGGGATTGTATTCATCTCCAGAATACTCAAAGCCTCAGCTTTCTTTGACAAACTCCCTGTGAGCAGCGGAATATTCGAAAGTATATCAGGGATAGCCTTCCCTGGATTGACGGAAAGGGCCACGAAGACTCGTCCATGTTCTTTAGTCGACCGAGCGAGGTGCGCCTTGATACCGTAGTCTCTGGCTTCGTCGGATGCCTCATCTGCGATCTGTTCCATCTTTGTTTGCAGGTGCATTTTTGATGAAATCAGTGTATGAAGTAGCGTGATGAGTGGATTGGGTCGCGAGGGATAAGTAAGTGAAGAAATGAAATGTATCGAAGCGCATGATCGGAGAGTAGCCCAACGTGCAATCCTTTCACATACATCGTAATATAGCCACATCCTTTCTACTCGTCGAAACGCGTTACAGACGAGCCCTCCATAGTTCGAAGTAGGTGTCGCCTTTTGACTGTGCTTGTCGTCGTCATATCCCCATGATGGTCATTACATGTCATTAGTAATCGTTACCAAACGTCAAGGATCACTTCTTCGCCCTTCGTTTTCCTTTACTTTCCTTTCCTGGTATCACCACCAGTTGTCCACCTTCTCCTGCCTCGCCACCCGCTTCGTGAATCTTCATCCCAGCCTCCAGGGTGAACATCAGATCCCTCACAGTCTCCTCGAGGTTCTTGATCTCCCCTTCTTTCTCCTTTTTGTCTTTATCGATTTGCTCCACCTGATCTTTAAGCTTGTTCACCCGTACGCTCAGACCTTCCGACATGGATCGCTCTGCACTGAGACTGGCCTGTAAGGTTCTAGACAGATCTGAAGCTTTCTCTGCTCGCTTTTCCGCTTTCTCCTTGGCAAGTTCTGCTTGATGTTTCGCTTTTTCTGCCGCTTCGGCTCGCCGACGGATCTCTTCAAGATCATCAAGACGCTTCGACTGGGCCAATGATATTGATTCGTAGTGCTGACGCATAGATTCGAGCTGAGAAGACAAGAGATAAGAGTACTCGAGTGTGATAGACTCGATCGATGACATCTTCTCCAGATCTCCACTAGACGGTCCCGCTTGGGCGTTTGAGTCACGAGAAGTAAATGTGAGATCGGTGTTCTGATGTCGCGGCGGGGTTTGAGTGACCGAGGACAGAGGTAATGGGCGGGATATAGATGTAACCAAAGATGAAGCTGAAGGGAGCTCGACCAATTTGCCATCTGTTCGTGTCTGGATTAGCCGATGTACATAGCTATTACATCAGCGTATGGACGGGCTTATGTGACTTACTTGTCGCCTTTGTAATCCCATACCCTCTGTGTTTCCAACTCCATTGCCAGGACGTGTCCGCTCTCCTCCCAGTGCCTCCTTGCATGACCTTTGCCAGGATCGTATCGACCACAGCCAACAATTCCGCAAACCACGCAGATCCAGTTATTCGAGGTCGAACTACACGTTGCGCATTTCGTCAACCTAGTCACCTCATCCCTACCAGTCGGGCTTGTGGGTACTTGAGAAGAGGAAGATAGTAACAAGTGAGATACTCTACACACTGGACATCTTGAATCACCCCATTTGCGTAAACAATCACAATCGAATGTATGAGCGCATGGTAGAGTGACCAATCCTGTTACTGATGAATCTAGTCTTTCGAGACAGACTGGACAAGACGGGAGTTCGAATACGCTTGATTCAGGTAAGCCAGTAAGAAGTGAAGGCAGAGATTTGGCGCGTGAGGCGTAAACACTTGGTGGGAATGCAGGTATGGCCGTCGTCGGTATAGAGGGCGATTCCACGTGATGTAATACCAGATGATGGATACGGATAGGGTGACATGTTTCTCGAGCGTCGAGAGTGGAGAACGCCCTACCTGTGAAGATCACCATAAAGTCGGATGCTTGTAGTGGGTCACGGAATTTGAGCAGAACGATTGAACGATTGGGAGTTGTAGCTTCTCTGAAAGTCAGCAGTGATTACTCACTGTAACGACTTACCTGATCATCCTGACTCCTTCCAAACATGTAGCCCAACCTCCAATGAATTCAATGAGGTCGGCAGGTCTCATCCATGCTGGTACCGCAAGTATAGCCACCAGGCTACCATCTTCCCCTTCCGCTCTATCCCCTGCCCATTCTCCTACATCTTTCGCTGATTTGGAAGATTCTCCTATTGGATGAGCATCCAAAGAAGCGATAAGGGCTGATGGAGGTGCATGACGAAACAGGTGAATCACTCCACGACCTACATTGGTAGCTCCTGAAGCAGCGGAAGTCTCAAGAGGATTCGGCCCTGGGAAGTGACCTAAGAGGGGTTGCAGGGAGAGTGCATCTGCACGAGGTGGTGATCTCGAGCTCTCCGCGTGACTCGTTATGCTACCATTCCCAGAGCCTGGTATTGCCTTGCTTGACGTATGTCTTTTCGATGTACTTGATGCTCTCATGGATGACCTGATGGAAGGTTGATCCACACTCTTCTCTCGAGTGAAATCAATCCAATCAACTGTGATATCCCCTACTCGGGCCGTTCCGTCTTGAATATTACTATTGGTATACGGGTAGACGGCGATTATGAGTGAATACAAGGGACGAGCAGGTTGAGTCATATTATCCGCTCATGGTATACATCGGAGCGATATGTCGTGTGTAATAGCGAATTGATGGTCGAAAAAGGTGGAGGCTAGTTCTGGTCATTTTGATTCCGCCGGCTGCAAGTGTTTATTGTTGACGTTCCAGCACGCCTGCAAACTGCAACATGGATGTGCAGAACACATGGCGCTACTGAGGCTGCGTTACCATTGAATCTATTCATCTTGTTCCACTCCTTTGCTACTTGGGACGATCCACTCAATCAGATCAAGAAGATTCAACAAGTACACCTTACATATAATGCGACATCGGTTCGCCACCCAAACTCAAAGGGGGAAAGCCCAAGTATAACAACTGGCTTTCTTCCTCAAAGCTACAGCCAGAGATATCACATGTCCCTGTCTTTTCGATAATGAATTATCCTACCACAATCTCACATATCATGTGCGCGACCATATAATCGTATGCCATGCACATTGGTGGTCAATGCCACGTATTCCACACCACTCCTTCTGGGATCATGACCAAGCCTTTTTCGGCGCCGAACCTGCTAAGGGTATGCGGTCGACTGATCTTCGCGGTAGACGAATCAACAGACCCGTAAGACCTTACGGAGATAGAACAGTATCTTGCATGTTTTGGGCAAGTTCACCAGCAAAGTCCAGCTCCCTCGGTATTCCCCCGTTTCCTGATAATAGTCCTCAAGTATCCCTTTTGTGACTCCCTACACGTGAGACATACATGTATATAGAAGGAAACTTGGTATGTATGTACATACGGTGTGTCGAAATATCCTTCGACAATGAGTCGTGTTCTTCTTTTAATACCTCGCATCTGTGTTACATGGTCCGTCAGCCGTCTTTGTCTTTGTCATACATGCAAGGCTCTGTAGCTGACTAAGCAAGAATGCAGTTTCCTGCTCCGTACTGGACTCCAATCAGCAGACAAGCGTGGCAATTTCATATTATTATTTCGCGTAACCTCATCTCCGTCGAATCAGGACATGACCGTATATTGTGCACAAATAGCAGTCCCACTTGAAACAAGCTAAACATTCACCAGGTGAATCCTGAAACGACTACGATCACTAACCGGCGGTTCCTGCCGCCGTCCACTGATCCTGAACAAAATTCCTTTTTACCCTGACATGTCGGCTTCTGACTTGTACTGGGACTCTTTATGCCGAGAATTTCACGCATTTTCCCATCGCCTCTTTATCTGCATTCTTGAGAGAGGATCGCTTCAACACAGCCATATATTCGGTTTCATTGAAGGTTAGCTTTGGACTTGATCGTTTACAGAAAAGCTTGATTTCAGCACAGCATTAATTCGATCCAATCCTAATTCGTTGTAAAGTAAAAGTCGGTGGGATTAACACGAGCGGCACGGTGTGTGAAATGACGTATGACTTTTCTGGAATTTTCGTGGAAAAACTACTACGCGAAAGACCATGTTTTTTAAACTGAGAAGGGGAATAAATCAGGACCCGTAACGCCACTCAGATTCGTTTGACGGTTCGCTCCACATGCCGTGGGCAAAAGTGGGTTACCCCGTACCTTTTGTTTTGTAAATGTGCCGGAATCCCGAGAGAAGAAACGAGGGATTTCTATGAAGGATAAAGCGGATTGGTCAGATTTGGGAACTGTGGTCGTGCTACCCTCTACATATTCTCAGGTTGAGGGTTGGCCCCTTTGTCTGTTAGTTTGGTTGAAAAGAGGGAATTTTAAACGATTTGCATTAACCCAAGAGCACAAGCACCAGCACAAGCACAACCCAATACAACGTCACAATTCCAAAGAAAGAGTTGATATTCGAAATTAGTCAAACAGGTCCGATTTCATTCTAGCCTGACCCCCAAACGGAACAGAGTACGAGAGAGAGAGAAACATTAGATGGATCAATAATAATACTTCACGTCGCCTCTTCTTTCCTTCTCTATTCATACTTCATCCTTGTCGCCACACATTACAGTGCATTGATTTGGAGACAAATCGACCTGAAACGCTCTCTTTCTCCCACACGACAACCAATACCAAGGTCGCCGTAGGATAGCAGTGCATTAATTATGTACATCAATATGGTCTCAAGACGATAACCCCTGGCTTGGGTCTCTAGCCGATATCATCGCCATTCATCAATAATCAGCATCATTCCCATCAATCAATAATACATCCTCACTCGCATACAATGTCGACTACCGCCACCATGTCACGTCGAGATCTAGCACCATTATTCACTTATTCTGCCCTATCCGACTTTAGTTGTCCATTCACTATATCTCCAGATATCAAATCACCCACTCAACAAGATACCTCAGCACCATCCTCCCCACCAACTAGATTACAATTTCCGAAACTCTCCATCGCTTCATCCTCCAATTCGACTGATTCAGAAATCCTCTCTGATTCTAATACGAATGAGAATAGAGCTTTATCCCCATCATTAATTTCATGTCTCTTTTCTCGACAAACCTCTTCATCATGCTCAACCTCATCTCAAGCTACACCTCTTACTCCCAGTGATTCTCAATGTCGACCGATATTACGACGACCCGATTGTGCTTCGACCAGTACGAGTGCAAGTGAAGATTGTGGAAAACCATTCGGTCTTGGGTTTTCATCCATCAGTAGTCCACCTTCAATGAGTAGGAAAAGATCTACTCTAACATTCGCTGTTAAATGCCCTATTTCCACTTCCGATTCATGTCAATCACCCAACTCCAACTCCAGATCAATCTCATTCTCTCGACCTTCTGGCTCACGATCATCGAAAGTGTATTCACGAAGTCCAGCTAGGAATGTCAATTTGGCAGATATCGAAGTGGATGAGGAAGACGAGGAAGAAGATGAGGATGAGGATGAATATGATATTGACGCCAACCCCTCACCGATATGGGAGGAAGGAAGCGACTCAGAAGATGAGGGATATGAGGAAGATGAAGAAGGTGGATTTTCATCAGATGAGGATTTACCTGGAACATTCACCATTCCTTCCGCTAGACCTTCTTGGAATCCTTCAACAGCCGAATGGGCCGCACGAAACGGTACACCGAGAAGACAATATGAGTCTTCATCAGTCATCACTTCGGATGACGGTTCCGTCATGGATCCTAGAGGTTCATCTCGAGGAAGGAAAATCTCCATCGCCAAGAGTAAAAACGCCGAAAGGTGTTCAAGACATCGATCACCCCCTCCCAGTCGGGCGAAAACTCCACCACCATGTCCACCTGCCGCTAGATCACCTTCTGCCATTGGAATCTATCGACGTAGAGAAACTGTCCTGGCAGAAGCTCAACAAGGTTGGAAATCGGATGAAGCAGGATTCCACATGAACAATATACTCAGTTTATCTATGCGTAAACCTGATGGACCGCCACCTCCATCCATACTTCGATCATGCTCACATGCACCTACGCCCAGAACCAAATCAGCACCAAAGAGTTATAGAAGAGGTTCAGCTCCTGCTAGTACGCTTGTAGACTCGTTTTCAGCTAGAGGGATGTGTGGAAAGACGGAAGAAGCCAAGAAGGGTTTAGAGGCTTTCTTGAGAAGAGGTTCAGAATGTGGAAGGGAATAGGTATAGATGAGGTTGACTGATATCTAATCAGTACATAGTACAGTACATACATTTGTAGTAATAATTGCATAAACCATCATGATGCAACGCATCACAGTTTACATCGCAGGTTACAGGTAGAAGTTACAGGTATCACAAATAGCGACTCGCATGGCCGCCGCGGGCGTTTTGCACCTGAAATGAATGAATCGTAACCCAAAGATAAGCAAATGGAGTATACCGGCCGACCACGAACCGAGGGTATTTATACCCATCCATCGAGATTATGAGTATATAACTTATCAGTCTCTCAGACTACTCTCTATAATCCTACTTGACTTGAACACTTTCGTCATGTCTGGTAAACCCCCTACAGAGCTCTCCTTCGAGCGAGTTACACCTGAAACACTGTAAGATGTTATACTCGGCGCCCAAAATGTTGTTTGACAATACAGTACCGAATATGCTCCTCGACTAGGCGCTATGCTTTCCGCTCATGTCGAATCAGGCTTATCTACCAATTTCATTCATCCGTACAATGCAGCATCTGCCGTCGAGTTATTCACCAGAAATGCACCCGCTTTAGCCATAGGTACAGGTCCAGGAGGAGTTATCATGTGGGTCGTAAGATTAGATCCTAAAGATGAGAATCCACTGGAAAGTATTGATAAAGATGGGAATACGACGGATCATGGGGATATCATCGGTAGTATTCAATTAGCTTTTCATGTAGCACCAAACGGTCGATTTAGGTCGGAAGTGAGGAAATTACTAGTGGATAAGAGATTTGAGAGACGGGGGATAGCCAAGAAATTAATGTTGGAATTGGAAAAGACAGCAAAGGAGAATGGAAGTACTTTATGTGTAAGTGCTCTCTATTCCGGATTTATGGAAAGGAAGTCAAACTGATAATATAGCTATTGGATACGGAAGAAGGGTATGGAGCGGAAAAGTTGTATACTCAATTAGGGTGGACGACAATTGGTTCGATACCGAATTACGCGTCGACACCTGATCAAAAAGAGAAGAAATCGGCAGTATTAATGTACAAGGAGCTATAGAGCAGGGAGATGCCATGGAATGCGGGGCTTGAACTAAGGATTGATGAGGCAGTCGGTGTGAATGATGGCTGGTTGTTGACATGTCAAGTTTTGTTTGACAAATTGTTATTCTGACCAAGCCGGCTCGCTCACTGATTTGCATATACGCAAAGTATCTCGCCGATACGTCCATTGCACGTCTACTCACCATCTCACTGTTCATCTTCTCTTACACAACCTTACATCACCACCATGACGCTCACAGATAGACTATCAAAGAGGTTCTCAAGACCTTCAGGCGACTTTCAACCACTTCCATCATCACCTCGACCCGCTTCTTCCGCTCCAACATCTCAATTCAAATCTACACCCAAATCACACTCAAAACTACATAAATCGAAACCGAAATCACGTATTTCCAAAACCATCTTACCTCTCAAATCCCCTTCTTATCGACTCTCTTCATACCGAAAATACTCTGTCATTAAGAATCACGTCAAATCTGCTAGTTGGCCTTCTAGCGTTATTGGTACGAATCCTCATAATGGATCTGTAACCTCTACTCAAAATCGACGAGCGTCCAAAGCGGCTTTAGCACTTCGACAATTGATTCTAGACCCACCTGAGGATATCTTCATCAAACAAACTTGTTCACCACGCAAAACGACCGTTCCTAGACTTCGCTCAAAAGATGTCGAAAGGTTGAGGATTCAACTCCTCAAACCTGATTCAGCAGGATTAGTCATTGCTCACGCTAGGACATTGACCCGGATGAAGGTGGAGAGAGAGGTTATTGAGGGGAAAACGGTTAAAGGGATTGAACCGCATCGAGCGGTATGGCTCGATTGTGATGAAGAACAAGCGGATCATTTGTTCCGCAATGCAGAGAAATCAGAGAGGGTTCGTAAGGAGAAAGAGAGGAAACTGGAAGAACATAAATATTCAACTATCAAGGCGCCTCCTCCACCTCCACCCCGATTACCAGTTTTATTATCGCTTTTAGAGTCAAGCGGTACTGGCCCGATACACGATGTCGAAGGAGATATTGAAGGATCTATGTTCGCTGGAACCAACTTCCTTCCACTTGGTCTAATGTTACCCCCTTCTGCTATGTCATTACATCGACCTTTAGCAGGTGCACTACCTACTCCTGATACTTTACGTAGAGGGTTTGACGCCTTACTCAACGCAGAGAGTAAAGTGTATCAATACGAAAGTCCAAGTCATAGAAATATGCATCCCCCAATTGATCGACTTAGTATATACACCTGTGAGTATTCGATTGGATCGATCCATTACCAGAACTGATCAGTAGATTGGTGGGGTTTCGAACTTGCTTTAGTATGTCCTAGGTTAATCACTTTGAGCTGATGATAGCCACCACCTACTCTTGCTTACCTCTCACGAGCCAAAGAAATCTCAACTTCTCTCTTGAACCTCCTTGGCGTGATTGTATTCGCGGTTCCAGGAGGTACAAGGGAATTAGCTCCTTTTGTCGGAGTATTGAGTCGTTTCATCGAGACCGAGTGAGTATTTGTTAGAAGTGGATCCAAAGTCAGTAGTAATGATTCAGGTGGATGATGCTCAAAGCTCAAGATAGGAGAAAAGGGATCGTATGCGGTGCGACTTGGTAAGTGGGATTTTGGGAGAGTGTCAGATCATGGGTCAACGAAACTCATTAGGTTTATACCAGCCGCAATCGTTGCTCGACCTTGGGATTTTGAGGATATACCGATCGGTACAACTACTAGTAGTAGTAAAGATGTATGAGAAAAGTTCAAATCATGATCAATGTATACAATCAGGTTGTAAACACAATATGCAGATCGGTAAAACGCGGAATCAAAATGAATTGATGATGCCATCGGTGATCCCCGATCACCGGTTTCCTCTATAGTTCTCCACCATCTTAGAGATCTTCATCGTTCAATCTTGAACTTATCCTCACCATTAAACCATTCACTGCACTTATTATAGTGCTAGCCATCGCTCTAATCGCTTCAAACCCAAATTATTGCATGTCTTTTCTTAAACAAGTTTTCAGTTCATTCTCCTCCCGACCAGTTTCTACAATGGTAAAGAAGACGCCACCCATGCCAACTGTCCCTACGGCTATCAAGTCGTCGGAGAATTTGACACCAGGAGAGGGAGGTGAGTGAGAGTGATATTTGAATTAAAGGCTGTAGTTGATATAGTCAGTTGAGCACGCTACTTTTGCTGCTGGTTGTTTCGTAAGTCGATCTTCTGAGGAGTACCCACAATGTAGCTTAACTCGATTAGTGGGGAGTAGAGCATATCTTCAATAAACATTACTCTCATTTACCCGAATGGAAATGCGTCTCAGGTTATATCGGAGGTGACATGTCTAATCCATGTAAGTGACCTTTTCTCCCCACCCAAAGAACAATCAACTGATAACTTCAGCCTATCGACAAGTCTGTAGTGGATCTACTGGTCATGCTGAAGCTGTTCAATTGACCTATCAAAAAGGATCTGTTGGATATGGAGAACTCGTTGAATTCTTCTATCGAACGCATGATCCGACTACCTTGAATGCTCAAGGTCCAGATAGGGGTACCCGTGAGTTTCACCTCAGTGCGGACAACTGGGTTATATACTAACTAATCAGAATACCGAAGTGGTATCTTCACACATTCGCCAGAACAGGAACAAGTCGCTAAGGCCGTGACAGCGGAAGTCCAAGAGAAGTAGTAAGTATCACTAATCAATGGGATAGTCAATATTAACCCGATTAGCCTCAAAGGACGACCGATCGCCACAACCATTGTAGCTGCTCAGAAATGGTGGGATGCCGAGGATTACCACCAAGAGTACTGTAAGTGAAGTGTTGGACACGGGCGAAGTAGTACTGACAGTCGTAGTGGACAAGAACCCAGGTGGTTATGAATGCCCAACTCACAGATTCTACTGGTAAACGGCACGCTCACCACCTGTATGAAGTAGAATAGACGATTGCGAGATGACTATTTGGTTCAAGTTTATAATCAAACATACATGTCGTAGAGAAAAAATGAATGTGCGAAATTATCAATGTCCATGCAATCGTCGAGCGTCGTCCAGTCGTCTACCTCTCATTCAAACCGCCTCTGTCAATATTGCTCGCCTGAAAGCCAATCCTGCCTCCCGTGACTTAGGAATTGTCCTCTCATCCATACTAATGCCACTCTCTAACGCCTGAAAATGTTCCAAGCTGAAAAGGCCATGACGACTAATGTCATGATCAAAGCCAGTCCAGCCGGTTCTCTCAATTTATCCGCTGCTCCTACACATGTCGTACATGTCCATCCATCTGTAGTGTATCAGCGTGTTTTCCTTGCACCAAGTAAGATGGTAAGAGTAACTCACCCGAAATCGACTGATATGTCCCTGGTCGATACATGGCAAATTGAGTACCCGAGTAAGGACTGAAATAACCTCCTTTGACTGCAGCGCCAGGACCTCTTTCATCCCATATTTTCAAAACATAAGTGGCTTCTGCAAATGGGACTTGACCTGCTACTTGTTCCCATTGCCATGGATTCCAGATGACTTGAGTGGCATTGGCGAGGATGGTATTGCTTGGACTGGCGGTAGGACCGACTGGGTAGGTATTACCGTTGGCTGAACATGATGCGATGATGGTGAGGTGAGTGGGGGTGACGCTGTTGGTAATAAAGGGTGGATAGACATGGGATTGGGTAGGGTAGTAGGGATGTAGATGGATCGAGGTAGAAGCAATATTGACATAGGGAGAGATGAAATCAGCTTTGAATTCAGTTGAAAATCACGACTTTACTCACTATAAACTAGTCAAATTCCATCCAAACGTTATATATTCTTCCTGAGCGATTTTATAATAACTCGCACTGGCCGTAGACGGTGGTTGAACAATTGTGATCCCACCTGCAGCTGCTGTACCAGGGATCGAAATGGATTGTGTTGTGGATGCCACTGTGGAATTGGTATTACCGGATCGTGAAGCGGAAGCAGAGCCTGAAGGAGCGGTAGAACCTGTCGTTGCGGATGACATTGTATATGGTATTGGACTTGTGGTTATCTACTGGAATGGATGTGTGGTAGGTGTCAAATGCAAATGACGATCTGAACGTGTGAACCTGAATTAAATGCGCGTGATTTTCGTTAGATCGTGGATTGATGATCGTAGTGGGTCCGAGTCGTGTTCTATACAGAAAAGCAGAATGATTGATACAAGTCGTGATATACAGAAATGTCGATACTGGGAGGATTCGTGATACGCAAATGCGCAAAGGTTGAAAAAAGGATGTTGAATGTCGAATATCGCCAAGTTTGCGCGACGATTTGAGCGAGGCTGTCTATACACTCCTTTATTGTCTTGACGACTTTCTTTCGGAACTAGGTTCGTATCTTCCCTTCTATCTGTGATTAACCTGATTACTATTCGCTCGACTCGCTCTTCTCTCCGATTCGT
>JALPCA010000369.1:0-12785 GCA_026538345.1 Cryptococcus sp. GC_Crypt_4 | reverse complement strand
TCCATCGAAAAACCCCGACGCCGACCTCCTTCTAGGTCACGTTTCAATAATCACTTGTCATGTCCTTAGTCATGATGAGAAGTACATTATAACGGCAGATAGGGATGAACATATTAGAATCTCAAGATACCCACAATCTTTCGTTATTGACAAGTATTTATTCGGAAGCGATGGTTTTGTTTCAGCTCTACATATCCCGGAGAGTCAACAAGATATCCTGATTTCAGGGGGAGGAGAGAACAATCTGAGATTATGGGACTGGAAGAAAGGTGTTCAAGTTGGAAGTGTACCGATCTGGGAGGCCATCCTACCGTATAGAAGGGTCAGAAGCTCGATGAGAAGGGTGAAGAAAGCTGGAAAGAGAGCTAAGCTGGATGAAAGTGGTTCTGCTTCCGAGACTGGATTCTATGATGCTCCAGAAGGCTTCATGCTTCCTTCCGGTCAAGGTGTTTGCATAAGGAAGATCAAGTCACTGGTAATCGGCGGCAAAACAATAGTCGTGTTCTATTCAGAGGGGTAAGTCATCAGTTCTTGGGAAACAAGAATTATGCTAAATCTAATCCAGCGCTGCTTCTCTACATGCTTTCGTTCTGGACCCAACATCAGAAACTACCAAAATACAAACATTACCATTGGCTTCGCCAGTTCTCGACTTCTCCTCAATTTCCACGAAAGATGACCATCTAGTCGTTTCTCTGGATAGAGCATTCGGGATCATAAGACAAAATCCATTCGGCAGCAATGAGAAGCCAAAGACAGATGTGAGCGCAACCGATGAGCAAGTCGCAGAGTTCATCAAATCCTTGGTGATTGTGAATGTGGGATCTGATGCTGAGGTGAATATTATCTCAAGCAAGAAGAAGCACATTGCTAACTTTTCAGCTCACCGACGTGACAAGCTCGGAGACCTCCCTCGTTGACACTCTCTATTCCGCGACCAACACCTCCTCACTCTCAGCACCTGCCTCCACTCACGCTGCGCTGCAATTATACCCAAATCTTAGCTTATTACCCCGATGGCCTGGATTCGAAGAAGATGACGATCTAGCTGGTCCTGCCAATGAAAAAGTTAGTGAGAACGTTACGTCGGCAATTACCGCCGCTGTTGCTTCAGACGCAGGAACGATCGCAGTAGGAAAGAAAGATTGGACAAAAGAGGAATTAGAGGCTTTGGGTCAGAGACAGCTAGGCAGATTGAAGGCTGCAGGTGTGGATGTAGGCGATTTGATTGCGAAAAAGAAGAAGCCGTTGAAGCAGACGAAACAGGCCAAGAAAGCGAAGTTGGATGAGGATGAGGCTGGGGCTAACGCCGAGAAGAAGGAGGGTGAGATGGTGGTGGAGAATGGGAACCTTCCTATGGAGGCTTGAAGTATCCCGGTAATCAGTTTACCATATGCATACTGGCGGTTCATAATACCGCTTTTTGTGCTCTACTTGATCAAAGCTACATGGCGATCGTGTAGGCTTTTGTCCCTGTTCCTTTATGAAGTTATCCCCGCCATTGTCTACGCAGTAGGAGCCTTGATGAGACCTCTCAAAGTCAGATCATACACGACATCCTCACACCTCTTCAGGTCGTATTTGAGAGTATCAAACCTTCGTCTCAAAGCGTCGTTTCGGAGATTCAGCTGATCAACCATCAGTCTTGACAAGAGAAGAGGACTCGATAGAGCTCACAAGGGAGTACGAAGCGAAAATGTCATTAACGAAAGAAGCGATCTTCACCGGTAGCTCAAAGTTCTGAGCTGTCACTGAATTGATGGATAGCCGAGGCTGATGATGGATAAGCTTTCACTGACTAGAGAGGATGGTATAACCCACAAGCTCATTGACCATTCCAATGACTCCTTGCAGATAATCTTCCGCTGTCAAAGTTAAGCTCTCTGCTCCTTCTTGCTCCACTACTCGTGTCAGCTGATGTCGTCACCTCCAGATTGATATGTCTAGATGACTAACCTCCAATCAGATCAGATACTGCGAAAGCGGGTGTAAGCTCATCCGTCAAGATGAACTTTGCCAGAACGACCGATGTAGTCAAACTGCGCATAAGAGGTCCTAGCGCCCATGAATATCTGTCAAATCAGTTCCAGTTGCCGTCCTCTAGTGAAAGTGAGGGACGTACCTGAGATATTCTCCAGCGGGGATCAGACTGGCTACTTTGATCCAATGCGATTTAGCTTGACCGATGACTTCTAGGCATTTTCGACATATGTCCTGGTCTATCTCGATTTAGCTACGACACAGTATAGACATGTCTACGTACGAGAAGTAGATGGGGAAGAATGTAGCTTGTAGATCTCCGAAGTAGCTAATCTCTGAACTTCCTCGATTGGTTCCAGTGATTCCTTTAACGTCTTATAGCTATGTCAGTATAAGATGTCGATGGTATTTGGTTGTAGAAAGCATCTCACCTTCTTCAGCTCTTGTTCTTTTTCCAGTGAAGCAATGACACTCGTAAGTGCATCATCAACCGATCTTGCTCTGGTCTCTGTACTCGCAGACATGGTGGATTAATCAATGATAGATGTAAATAACCAAAAGTTCAAAACGAGATTCAAGATCGCGGTTAGATTAGATTTCCATCTCGTTGTGGCACGTCGGAAATCTCATTCATGGTGGCGAATATGATCTATGATTCTACAACGTTGTGTCCTCACTCCACTCCCTCGTTCTTGTTCCGGAAAGCTACAGGCCTGATAACGTGGCAACCTTCTGGTGGAGAAGAGTAGTTGAGATTGACTGAGTCTGGCTGACTCACAGGGCGGACTATACCAACGATAGCGCAGTGGGAGCCTGATCGGCTGTTCTGGTGTGTGTCGTTGAGCACCACAACATTGGGACCCGCAGGAGCATTTGGAGGGCTCCGATTGCTACTACAGACAGGTGGAAGTGAAGTAGTATCGTTCAAAGCTACTGGGAAAGGTGATGTGGTAGCAGTGCTGGTAGTCATCTTGGCTTAGTTGAGAGTGTTTGCTTTTAACGAGATCTGGTCCGCCTACTGTAGAACGACCGGTTGTGACAAGCACACTTAGGTTTTGAAGCACATACTGGCACATACAGAAATTTTGGTGCTTCTCAAAGGATCGCTGGGTAAAGCGGTTTGGTAGTTTCGAGTCGCACCTATCCTTTGTCAGGTAACCCCTTGCACTTTCCGTTATGTAGCACAAAATAGCGCCAGCTCTGACAAATCAGAAACGGGTTTCTCCAATGTACATAACAGTCGAAACATGTATGAGAATACTCCTAGCTCTAGGTAGTACTCATTGTAATGAGCCTACCGTCACTTGAGATGCTAGTCGCAGATTTTGATACCTTTAACTCGAACAGCTCAATTGTCCTGATCAAGGACAGCGGGAAGCGTGTCATACGAGGTCAAGCGCTTTAGCCATGAGACTTTCAAATAGTTTAATGGTTTTCTCCCTGCTTGGAAATGCCCTGTCACAATTATCCGGTGACTCTAGCTCTTCAGGGGGCGTTAGCTCAATACCAAGTTCTACATCATCATATTCGGCAATATCCCCTTCGCCATCAGCTTCCTCCTCCTCTAGCACCCCCTCTCTATCCTCTTCAGGATATAACACCGAAGGTTCCGAAGTAATCGCCGTGCAAATCCCTAGCTCCCATAACTACTCGTCAAGCATGTCAAGTTCGACGGCTTCTCATTCAAGTAAGCTGAAAGAAGTGATAGCGCTTGAAACCGGTTCCTCATCGGGAGTCAGCAGTGGATCCAGCGTAATATCGAGCTCCCAGTCCTTATCGTCGGTTTCTGGATCGAGTGTACCATCAAGCTTCCAATCATCAATCACATCATTCTCCGGGTCATCATCGGATTCAGTCTCTACATCTGGATCCTACTCAGGATCCGGGTCGCGATTACGTTCTGGATTAAGATCCCAGGACCCCAGTGGTCCCATAACTAAAATCACTTCAACATCATGCCGGACATGGCTTGTGACACCCACGCCTCTACCAGGAGCAACTCAAGATCGTCCTACTGTACCTTCAGGAGCAATCACATCGTCCTGTACGACATCCGAACGGTATCCAAGACTGAGTTTACAAGCTCAACCGGGAGTTTACGCACATATCCGAGAAAACACAGGGACATGTGGGCAGATTGTCAATTTCGAGTTCAATGGGACATATACCAGTCAAGGTTTCTGGATGGAGTATTATGATAATTCTGGATTACCCTGTGGGGGTAAACCTACGGCTTCCAAGCTTGTGAGTTGACGGTGGAATAGGTTTCTGTGAATCATATACTGATGATGAGCAGTGCAATCTGGGGGTTTCTGGAACGGTTTATAGGGATGAAACGTGGACTTTAGCACCTACTCAACCTTACTTTGGACCAGTAAGGTCTGATCAGACAGGGGTAGGGTGGCTGCAATGTACATAGACCGGTAATGTATCTCATGTGAAGGGATACAACTATGATCTGTAGTCATTTTGTACCTAGCCTTCCATATTAGGGATTGGCTTCATGGACTGCTTCGCTATTCCCTCACAGAAATTGCTTTTAGCGTTCGTTGCCTCGACGACGATCTGTGAGCTCGAAATTCAGACATTTTGACAAAGCTTTAGCCTCCATGCTCACCCAGACTGGGAGGGGTGACTGAGTCATATTGATCGGATAACCTTGAAAGGATTTGGAGATGTAAAGGATGACACGTTCAAAGGATACTGCATCTGGAACGGGCGAGATCAGTCTTTGCTAGTGTCAAAAGGCCTACAAATATGAACAGATACATGCTATTAAATCCCATCTGGCTATGAAGATATCGGCAAGATTGATTTACCTTTGGCTGCTCTTGCACTTCTTCAATGTAGCAAGGTCTGCCACTCCAGCGAGCGGTGTGAAGCTCCTCGCGCCAAACTGGACGATGGTCGATTCATCTGGATTAGGTCAACGGTTTCCATACACAACATACGGATTGACCTTGACCAACGGAGAGTTCTATGATCGATCTCTGATCTTTGATATGAATACGACAGATTACTGGCTTGAAGCTTTTACCGTTTTCATATTTGAGGCTAAAGGGGAATGGGGCGGATGGGATAGGTGGAGTAAAGAGAAAGAACTGAATAGTACGGTAACAGGGAACCTTCATGTGCGGATCTTTCTATATCCCAAAGATCCTGAGCTGATGTAGAGATAGTGTCAGATACAAGTCAAAAGTCCGCCTACTAAGATGGTAGAAGTAACGATCATGACTACATCACCGTATATTACGCGTTCAGCATCGGACGTTGTCACGGCAGCAAAATGTACACCAACATCTGGGTCAGGCTACTATGTAGACCCATATGTAGAACGTCGAGGTCATTTCCGAGGGAGCTCTAGGCGCCAATCTCAACGAAAACATTGAGGGGAATCAGATATGCTGTGAAGTGGACAAGAGTACCATTTTGAGAGGTCAAAGAAGTCTGGACTGCAGAAAAGACAATCTTGTATGATTGTTGAAACAATGCAAACATGATCACCCTAGGAGAGACGGTCAAATCGTGTTATCGGCCATCACGAGCAAGGACAGACCAGCTCCTAACTCGAGCAGCAGCCTAAGCGTGTCGAGTACGTGCGAGCGAGATTCGAATTGTACATCTCCTCACCGGGTACCCGCTTTTACCCCAGATACCAACATTAGAGGCATGACAAATCAAGCAAGAACCAGTATGGCAGGATTTTCACTGAAAAGATAGCAACACCTCAAACGTGTCGGGAATTTTACCTCCTTTGACAACCTTGACTCCCATTGGTCTTTCCTTTCCCTAAAGCTGAGCCCTAGAACTTTTTATACAAACAAATCGAACTGTTTCCAACTCTACTCAAACAAGCGAAGCTTGGCCAGCAACCGAGTAATGATACGATGGCAATCACTTATAAGTCTTTTATCAACTTCTCAGATCATCCTGAGCGTAGTAGCCGGATCGACAGCTTCGTCAGCTAGCGCATGTCCTTCTCCATCGACATCAGACCCCCCTTCCATCCGAGTATCTTATCCTAACTGGACATTCATCGAGGATTCAGGCTTAGGCCAACGGTATGGCTTTGGAACTTACGGCTGGCAAGACAATGAAGGACAGTATAAAGGCGGATGGTTCGAGTATCCATTAAATGGCACTGATTACTGGTTGGAGGCCTTCACTATGAATATTTTCAAGAATGAAGGCGAATGGATAGGATGGAATCAATGGTGGAACTTTGGGGTCTACAAAGCACAACCTACAGCTGTCGTCAAGGTACGTCCGTGGACCCCTCTTCGTGTGGCTTACAAGTTGTCACAGTGTCAAATCCAAGTACAGGCTTCCCCAACGACGCAAATCGAAGTCACGGCGATCACCAATCCGCCGTACTTGTTGCCTACATCAGAAGGGGTGATGACGCTTGCGAAATGTGAGACTAGCTCGGTACCGACTCCCACACGATAACGTGATCATCATGCTAGGCGTCGGAGAATACATTGAGGGGGGAGTTTTCGCTGGAATGTACCAAGTTTTGCTCCGGAGTGCATCGTGAACACACTGCACCATCGGTGGCCGCCGCAGCTATGGACGATCTGTTTTCGCAATTGTCTGTTCATTAATCGATAGATCTCCACCGATTCAAATACGATCATTAGTCCACAAAAGCTACAAGATAGTATGAACATATACATGTGCACCCACGACAACCTCCCTGCTCAAATTGCTCTCTGTTGTATTCGCCACTGAAGCAAACCCACGGACCAAAGTTACTCTCAAATTTGATCCCGTCTTGACTCGAGAATGTTGAAACTCGCCTCTGTCCAAGTTTGTTGTTACCTATCATCACTCCATTGACATCTTTACATCATGTCTGAACCAAGTTCATCAGCATCGACATCGAAACCTCAGAAACAGGCAAAAGCTCCCAAGCCTGTTCAAAATGATGCTGCACCGAAAGCCAAATCTGCGAAAGAGTTGAAAAAGGAGAAAAGAGCAGCTGCTGTAGCAGGTAGAGGTGGAGAGGCTGCTGCGACATTAGATGTACCCGATAGCGCTTCACATAAGACACGGCCGAATGTACAACCTGGTGGATCAAATCAACCTCCTTCGACACTGAATGTCCCCTCGGCAGGAAACGCTCCTAAACGACCAGGATTTGCAGGACAACATTCATTTATTGGAGATCTTACACATTCCTCACAAACTCAATTCTTCTCCCATTTACCACCACATAATCCGCCAAATACCCCTGCAGCATTCATTGGATCAAAATTACATCCCGAGATCATCAGATTAGGTGTACTAATGTCAGAGGGGACACTGAGAGGAGCAAATGCGAGGACGGTAGCATTGATGGCGGCTTTCCAAGAGGTGATTAGGGATTATGAATGTCCAGATCAAGCTGTCTTATGGAAAGATTTACCGATATATCTCAGTCCGATGATTGCCTGGTTAGAAGGATGTAGACCGAAGGGCGTCGGAGGTGGAAACGCAATTAGGTGGTTGAAGAGTGAAATCAATAGACAGGGTGAAGCAGGTGACAAGACGGATGCTGAGGTGAGCAGTCTGATAACCTGTATCTGTATTCTCAAGCTGACCAGATCAGTTGAAAACGTACTTCATCGCAGCTATCGACGAATACATACAGACAAGGATAGATGCTGCTGGTTCAGTCATTGCGGCTCAAGCCAAAGAGAAAATAAAGCCTGGAGATGTTGTTGTGACCTATGCTAGGTGAGTGAGATTTCAAATCCCTTTGGTTTTGCTTAAACCTTGTAGATCATCCGTTGTTGAGCAAGCTATCCTGGAAGCATGGAGTACTATGCGAGAGGAGAACCCTGAAGCTTCATTCGACGTCATCGTCGTTGATTCAAGACCGCTCAACGAAGGTAAGGCAGTGATTTCACTCTCGTGCAATCTCTGATCATTCCAGGACGAGCATTACTTGAATCCCTCACTTCAGCTGGTATCCCATGTACATACGTCCTCCTCCCTCTCCTCTCCACTATTCTTCAACGAGCTTCCCTAGTCCTTCTCGGTGCATCAGCCCTACATTCCGATGGAGCTCTTTACTCGCGATCAGGAACGGCAATAGTTGCCATGTTGGCGAAAGAACATCGTGTACCCGTCGTAGCATGTGTGGAGACGTATAAATTCGGTGAAAGAGTGGTATTGGACGGTGTGGCTAGTAACGAGTTGGGAAATACGGATGACTTGATTGCGATAACGGCGAATAAGGTTGTAGGGGTGAAGAAACCTTTACCACCGACGATGACTCCCCTGAGTCTGATGTACGACCTTACTCCACCTAGTCTGATCACAGCTGTCTGCACAGAGGTGAATCTAATCCTAAAACAATACTATGCGAGGCTGACACCATAAGATCGGATTCATTCCACCAAGCTCGGTACCGACAGTACTTGGCAAGGCCAGTGGAGTTGCTTAGCCCGTATGCAACTACTGTGGAATATCAATCGAATCCTACGTCACAAAGACAATGATCCCAAATCAAACCTGGAGTAAAACCATTATCATATTGTTACAAAGACTATAGCACCCCGCTCAAGCCAGCATTCTTTCCCTTCTGATACTACCCCTTATACTCCCCATGTCTTGCGTTACTGGCGGTCGATTCTCCTCGTCAACCTTCCCCATCACACTCATCCTCGTTACACTGGTCGGCCTCTGCATGACTTGAGCACTCTTCATCATCCGTCCGGTCATCCCTTCATATCCTATAGCCGGGGTAAGGAACGCAGCAGAAGATCGACGACGTGTCGTCATGCCTGTTCTACCATGGGCTGGTGTCTCGAGCTCGGCAGTATTGACCATTCGCGATGAAGTCAGAGGTGTACAACCTGCAACCCCTTTGACAGCGAATTTCCTTTTGATCTGGAGCGAGTCAGATTGTCAAACATGGGATGATACTTGAAACTCACCAGTTCCAATTCCTGTTGTTTCGAGTCCAAGGCGATGTTTAACATCTCGATATCCTCCTTTAGCTCCCCTTTTCGTCGCTGCAAGTTCAAGATCTCCATATCTTTTGAAGCTGATTCTGACCTGAGTTTGGCAATTTCAGAAGGTGAAGCTGATAGTGGGGCGTTCAAGCGGGACAAGAGCTCCGCCTTTGTCTTGTCCAGATTTTCCTGAAGCTAAGGATACTGTCAGCAAACCAATATAATCCAGCCCGACGGTACTCACTTCATGATTCTCATTCTCAAGAGCTTCAATGTCTTGGCTCAAAGTTTGGAACTCCTGCTCTACCTCTTTTCGTCTTCTCCTCTCTTCCACTAGAGCGTGCTCGACCTCGTTGATCCTAGCTTCCATCTCGCCATTGTGTCTCGTCCTCTCCTCTTCCAGCTCATCCACTCGCATGGCCAGTCGACCCATTTCCTCTTCATCTGCATCTTTCACTTCTTTCATCTTCTGCAGCTTCCTCTCAGCACTATTTGCTCGGTCCGTCTGGTCCATGATTTCCTTCTGGAGTTGTGAGGAGTGTGCTTCTGCTTGCGCTAGGTGACTCGACGCTTGCTCGGCCTCATTTCGATACTTGTCGGCCCGTTCTGCAAGCTGTCTAACCTGGTTGAGTTGAGCATGTAAGGCCCGTTCTCGTCGAGTTACCACTTCGAGCTGATTTCGGAGCTCCTCGTTTTGCCGTTGAGATTGTACCGTGATATCACGTTCCTTTTCTTCCATCTTTTGAATTGAAGATCTAGCCGTTGATAGCTCGGCCTGATTCTTTGCTTGGTCTGCTCGCATCTCGGCAATCTGAGCGTTCAGGTTCTCTTGATCTGCCATAGCTTTCGCCAGACGTATTTCCAGATCTCGATTCGTCGCTTCGACTACAGTAGTCCGATCACCCATGTTATTCTGCACCTGATTCGTCATGGGTCTCGGCGAAGGCGATAAGCTCATTCTCAAGGAGGATCGATCGATATTTTGTTCTTGCAGTTTCATCGATTTGACCCTCTTCTCCAGTTCATCCACTCTGACTCTCCACACTTCTCCCTCGATTGCTTTGAGGTTGAGGTCCGCTAGCATACTGTCTCGTTCACTGACTTCCGCTTGTAATCTCCCAGCTAATGATCGGTATAGGTTCAGCTCAGAAGATAGAGCAGTCGTATGGGCGGAATGAGCTGCAAAGAGAGCCTTGGTAGGGTGGACTAAGCCCATTGCGATAGGTGACGGAGTTGGAGAAGAGAGAAGGGAGATGGACGAGGTAAGTGAGGGTACCGAGGGAGAAGGAGTAGGTGAAGCACAGTCGAAGAATTCTGTCAAATTTCCTGGCGTCAGATCCTTTTGTCCTGCGACGCCAATAGAGCTCTTCTGAAGAGACACAGAAAGTTTCTCCGATGCATCCGTCTGTCCAAGTCCGGGGATATCGGCGAATAGAGCTGAATGGAAAGCTGTATCGCCTTCCTCGCCTTCTGATTTGGTCGGCGAGGCGCCTCGAGACAAGGGCCATGATAATCCAGCTTGTTCAGCTGACATATCTGCGAATATCGAAGTGAACGGTTTCGAAGAGGTCAATGGGGTCGGCGTCGACGGCGCTACTGGCATGACCAATGATCGAGCGGGAAGAGGTGAGAGCTTTCGTCTTATAGTTGGATTCGAATCGTCTTGGCCAAAAGAGTTCAAGGATTGGAATGAATCACCAGGTGAGTACGGTGACGATACTTCCATCAATGTTGATAACCTATCGGGTCTAGGTGGTTTTGTATCCCGTCCAAGGGCAGGTTGGTTGACACTGTTCTGCAAGAAGGGTTTGGAGTAATCTGCCATGGAGAAGGAATCGATATCGGAAGGAGCAGAGAACTTTTGGGACAACAAGTTGGACATATCTTCCGGTAAAGTCATTTCTCTTGACGGTAATTCCAGCTGAACAGACACATCTGGTGGATCCGCGATTGTGAGTCCTAAAGGGGACGAATGAATCTCTGGGTTCCCATACCATGCTTCTTGCTCTTCGATATCACCTTGAGATATCGATTGTTCACTCTGCTCAACAGATCCAACCGTACTAGCCACAAGGGATACTTCCCCTTCTTGTCCTGGAACTTCCCATGATTCATCAGGATCCCTGATTATGATCGGCTGGATCGGTTCGATCGGCTCGACAGCAATAGGCAGGGGTTTTCGAGGTGACATGGAAGTCACTGTGACTGCGAGTAATTGGGAAAGGAAAGAATTGGACGAAGGTGATGGAGGAGGTTGGGCGTCTACGATTGATATATCCTCCATTACCGATTGATTCGGTGTGATGATTCGGAACTTGTTTTTAGGGAAGAACCGGACTGTTCACTGTTAATAAAAGCTACAAGGGTGTCACTGATTTGGGGACCAACCTCCGTTGCCCGACCCTGGTGTTCCTGTCGGCCTCAGGATCCCCTTCACCCCATCTTTAGAGAATGTCAATGGGTTGTATGATAAAGGTGTAGGCGGAACGGGTGGTGTAGTCGATTCTGCTTCTCGAGTAGATGATGAGTCAGGTGATATAGTTTGAGACGAGAACTCTTCTGGGTCTATCATCGATTGTCAATGACAACGCTCGGAGCGAGATAACGACATACCAGCAGGATTGACCAGATTGATTACTCTTCTCTTGATCCGCAACTGTTTTGCTGTTCCAGGTACAACTGGTGAGCCGGCCATACTTGAAGGTCCTGGACCTCCTTCGGCCATGATTTGATATCGTGATATTAGCTCTGTGCTTGATTTGGTGAATATATGATTGTTATTGAGCAATGTTGAAAGAGAAATCAACCGCGAGTGTTTGTTTACCTTTTTGTTTCCAATGTGGCACTTTTCCGGTGGCAAAACCTTGGTGGATCTTGTCGAACGCAAGTGACAAAGCCAAACTCTCCCGCATGCAGCAGAAGTAGCATGGGAAGTTGAGATCAAGGATACTCACTCGCACAGCAGAGATATACAAAGATGCATTTCACGAATTCTATGGCTTAAAACCTATCCCGCCACCAACAGCTCTTCCACTCGCATACGTTCTAAGCTGGTCAGCAGGATTACGAGATTGGGTAGATCTATCACTCACTTGTGTCCACCGTGCCAAGGTCTGGGAGCTGGGAACATCCCTTTCATCGGGAAGGTCCATGTGCCCACTACGGCTGGCGGTTCAGGTGTTTCCTCTTCAGATGCATATCCATTACCGTTCCCAAAACCGCTTGTGATAGGTGGTGCGAGCGAAGCTCTGTTTCCACCGAGTACGGCTGGAGGCACAGTCTCATGTGAAGGCGTGCCATATGAGGATGTCGGCCTAGGTCCAAGTGGTGGTGCAGGAGGAGGATTGCTTGGAGCTCTGGATCTAGCTGCTGGGCTAATACCCGCTGGTGGAGGCGGTGGAGAAGAGTAATCATCCTCTTCTTCATCATATGCCGGTGTAGGTGGCATTGGTGGAGGTGGGAGCCTTGCAGCAGGTGGAGGCATTTTTCGTGGTGTAGAAGCTGGTGCTGGTGATGGAGGTGCAGGTGGAGCTGGCGGTGTCGCAGTTGGTCTAGGCGGTGTAGGCGGGGCAAAGGAAGAGTCAGCACGTGATAATGCAGGTGGTAGTGCGCGAGCTGGTGGCGCTGCTGATGGTGTCCGGGATGGTAGTGATGGTGGTCCAGTCGGACGTGGCGGTGGTGGAGGTGCCCGCTAACAAATTAGCTGATATCTATAACAAGAGAATGACCCAACTCACGACGCTTGATGGCAGTGCGGGTGGAGGTGGAGGTACTCCTCTCTGCACATCATCAGTATCGCTACACCAAGGGGCATTGAAGCTGTTGAGCACTTACACCTGGAGCAGAACTCGTTGGCCGACTAGG
>JALPCA010000368.1:0-12798 GCA_026538345.1 Cryptococcus sp. GC_Crypt_4 | reverse complement strand
ATCTTCGTTCCAACCCTCTGGGGTAATGGTCAACAAGGTTCTCAAGACTCCAACCGTCTTTGGGAATTCCAGAATATCAACTGGAACCCTCAATACGTTCAAGGTTTCTACGAGCCAGATTGTTCACCACCAATGTCTTCAGCCATTGACCCGGTCACTGCTGCTGTTCTTTGGGACACGACTATCGCTCCTTGGAGATGGAGGGGTGCTAAGCTCATCTCACCCGGAATGTGCAAACAATCCGATGAAGATTGGTTGACTCCTTTCAAAAACGCCATTGGAGGTAGCAACATGTGGGATATCACTTCGATCCACATTAACAAGGTCGACATGGCTGGTGCCAAGAAGGACATTGACCACTACTGGAACACTTACGGCAAGCCCATCTGGGTTACCGAGTTCGCTTGTGTCGATGACAGCAATGGATTCACCCCATGTACCGACCAAGGACAGATCAACCAATACATTAACGATATTGTCGATCTCATGCAAAATGACGACCGAATCTACGCCTACTCCATGTCGGAAGGTATGGGTCTCGGTGACGTTTGGCCACCATACGCCAACGGTCAATTGACGTGAGTTTTCGGACGATTGGAAACCGGTGCATAAACTGATATCCTACAGCGAATCCGGTCGAACTTACCTCAACGCCATCTCCAAATACTAGTGGTTGATCGTCACATAATCCGACAATATACCCCTTCGTCTCTCCCCCTCTGCTCTGCTCTATTCATCATCAAATACGACGAGCATCTTTGTAGAAACTTTTTGGTAGTCCTGGTGATTTCGCTTAACGTTTCTATACCCTTTCTCCTGTGTTTAGTCTTTATTCCCAATTTCCCTTGATATCCTTTATGCCTTTATGAACCGTGTGATTGAACAGTGTGGATTGCCTTCCACGAGAACTCGTGAGAATTAAACGACAATAACAAATGAATTGCCTATTTAAGCATTTTGCCGTAGTTTCATAAATCAGGCGCGTAAGAAATGACCCCTTTGTCGCGAGGTTGAACGATGCTCAGACCTTTTTTGTACTTCTTCACCATAATTGAGCTTGACTCGAAGTGATCCCTTGACTAGTTCAAGGTCTTTCTTGCTTGACCATTTGGTATATTCTGGCACTCGCTACTTGAGTTATACTCCAGCAAAAGTTGCCTTCGACATGTCCGAAAATTCATTTTCGCACCCATCAGGTGATGAACCCATTGAAATGGGCGAGATGGGTTTGAAAGTCAACGAGCAGAATATCGAGGCCGATGTACACTCTCGAGAAGGATCCGAGGAGTTCACAATGATCGATCGGCCTGCGATGGAGATTGAGAAGGATGTGAATGGAGCTGAGCTGAAGGAGGTCCGAGCGGATACAGGGGAGAACAAAGAAGATGAAGTGGATGACGAGGCAGAAGAAGTGGTTGAGAGTGAACAAGAAAGAATCAATGAGAATGGAAATGAAGAAGTTGAAGAACAAGTAGAGGTCGGAGAGGAAGAACGAGTAAAAGCACCTGAAGCGAAGAAAACACCAGATTCGAAACCGCAGGCTGGAGGTGTCAGAAAGGTATTGACATCAGGCGTGTTTGGAGGTATGTGATTTTCTCTTCTTCTTTACGATTCCTCATTGGTCTTCTTGTTTACTGATACGTTCGTATAGTCGGATCACCTAAAGTCGCTGTGCCCCCTGGACCTACCCCTAAACCATCTACCACTCGACCCGTCCCCGCTCGAGCATCTTTGGCGCCTACTAAGACTCCCATCACGTCAACGACCAAAGCTACACCCACAGCTTCTGCTACTCGACTTGCAGGTAGTGTCACTTCGGCCAGCTCGACCAATCGTCTAGCTACATCTGCGCGTTATCCCACTGTCCCAGCTTCACCGGCAAAGAGAGCTGTTACCACTACCACTCGACCCAGTATGAGTGCACCGAATCGAGCTAGTCTTAGTACTTCCACTATGAAACCACCTACTACTGCTCCAGTTCGAGCTCGGCCTACATCCACCATAACTACCGCTTCCAATACCAAACCTGCAAGTACCACTACTGGGGTTGCTCGACCACCTCGACCTATTGGGGGATCAGCAAAACCAGAACCGTTCAAACCGTCCACAACTACACGAGCAGTCAGACCACCAAGTGGAGTGGTCTCACCCACTCAATCATCCACTTCTGCCTCTGCTTCGTCTAAAGGAAGGATGAGTCTCGCTCAAGGGACTAAACCCGTTACCCGGGCTGGTATCACTAAACCTGCGCCTCGACAGAGCGTTGTACCGGGAACTAGGACGTCGAGTACTCCTGCATCTGGGCCCGCAGGAAGAGTTAGAGCCAGTCTAGTTCCTGGTCAGACTACCATCCGATCTGCCGGTGCACGTGTGAACGGAGCAGTAAGGGTTAATCCTGCTTCGACCTCCACTGCTGGAGCTGGAGCGGCCATCGATTCAGATGAAAAGGAGATGGAGCTGAGAGGGCGGATCGAGGAGCTAGAACAGAAGCTGCAAGAAGAGAAGAAAGCGTTTGACGACAGAGTCGAGGAGCTCGCAAAGGAGAAAGCAGATATCGAAGACAGGTATGTGATCTTCCCGGAGACATCAATCAAAATGAGACTGACGATCATAGTCATGCGAAAACCCTCTCAGAATTCCAGGAAGAACTGAGTAAAGTCAATGAGACCAAACCAGAGAGCGAGGACAAGGTACGTGAGGAGACGATTGATCCATCATTGCGACTGATACGTCATAGCTAGCTGCAATGATCGAGCTCCACGCGGCAGAACTGGCATCTAGTGAAGTCAAGCGGGAGGTTTTACAAAAAGAGCTCGAAGCCAGGCTTGAAGAGTGGGTGATCGATAGGTAGAAACCTGGTTCTCAACTGATCCTTCAGGTTGGAAGCTGAGAAGAACAATGTCAAAGGGGAACTCAGCTCTACTTCCGATATACTTGCGACCACTCGCTCTTCACTTGAGGAAGCTACATCGACTCTTTCAAACCTCCAAGCGGAACTGAATGATCTGCGTCAAGCTTCCTCTGAGCATCAGGTCGCTATGGATCAAACGAAATCATCGAAATCAGAATTGGAAGCCAAGCTTACCGAGTCGCAAAATCAGTACAAAGAGCTCGAGGGACAAATACAAAAGCTGCAGGCAGAGAAAGACAGGCTGAAAGCTGAATTGGAAGAGGGAAACGAGGAAGCCGAGAAGTCCATGGTGGATGCCAATGGTCTACAGAGTCGGATCGAAGAGTTGGAAGAGCAGATTTCTACTTCGAAAAGTGATCTACAGGCACAGCAATCACGACGAAGCACCGAATCCGCGCAATTGGCCAAGGACAAGGAGGTGCGTGGTTTGATTGAATGATAACCCGGAACTTACATAGATAGGATCTTGAAAAGGAGATTGAGAGTCAGCTGGAGAAGATTCGAGTCCAATCTGAAGAAATCGAGAAGATCAATGGCGATTCGTCTACACTGAACGACGAACATATGGTGGGTGAACACGCTAATGATAAATTAGAACGCTGATGAGAATAGTCACTTCGGGAAGCTCACCAGAGTCTTACGACGCAACATGCTGAGCTTGTCCAATCATCCTCAACAGATACACAACGAGCGGCAGAATTGGAAACACAGCTCGAGGAAGCGCGAACCAAGCATGCCGAAGCTCTGGCTAGGGCAGAGAAAGCGGGCGACGAGAGACTAGAGGATCTTAAAAACCAGATCGAGGAGAAATCAACTAAGATTGAGGAATTGATGGAACAACTTGGATCGATCACTTCTGAGCTTGACGCAAACAGACAACGGGCCTCAGAGCTGGAAGAAAAGTTGCAAAAGGCTGAGAAGAGAGTCATCGACCTTGAGAGTGGGATAGAGGCCACTCTCGATAAGGTTGAGGATCTCCGAAAGGTAAGTCAAACGTTCGTTCCTGTAACACTTCTGATCCAGCAGGAAATCGCAAAGATGGAGAAACAGAGGGAGGAGGAGCTGGCTGAGCTACAACAGAGACATACTGTTGCTCTGGAGGATGTCAAAGTGAGTACTGTGATGTTGCTATATCCGTCATGTTGATGAGTCTCTCAGTCTTCAACGGATGAAAGTCACGCTCGTGAGATCAGTGATCTCCGTCAATCGCTTCATGCTGCTCAAGAGCAACTTGTCCAAGCTCATACTGCCGAACTCGAATCGATGTCTACTGCCCACGCTACCATCGTGACGGACCTCAAGGCAGATCACGAGACGAGAACTTCTCAACTAGCTTCGGAGCTAAAAGCAGCCCAAGCCGACGCTGCGATGTCTAACGAATCGCTAGAGCAATTCGGTAGGCAGGAAGTGGATCTCAGAGAAAAGGTCAGGATTGCTGAGAAGGAAATCGAGCGTTTGACGATGGCTCTAGAAGAGAGCGAGAAGAAGGTTTCAACAGTGGTAGAGAGTGAGGAAGAGAAGCGATTGGCGATAACTGTTAGAGAGCTAAGAGAAGAGATTGAGGGGATGCAATTGGTGAGTCTGTATTCGACAGGGGAATTACAATTAACAGGTCTAGATGCTATCGATGAATAAGGCTCATTTCGAGGAAGATCGACAGGAGACGGAAAAACGACATTCAGAGGAAATGGCAAAGGTGACACAAGAGAGGGAAAGTCACAAGCAGGAGCTAGCCAATGCGTACAAGCTCGAGCTGGAAAGCGTCAGGGGTGAAATGAAGGCTCTACAGCAAGCTTTGGAGGTGAGTCAAAATTCCAATCGTGACAACGGGGCTCCTTAGCTGATGTGCTCAGAACGAGAGGATCGCCAAACAGACCGCTCTTGCCAAGCTATCCGTGAGTATCGGCGATTGGAAACAACCGCCATGCAAGTCTCTGATCCACCTAGGCTCAGAGACCACCGATGTCTCCACCATCCACAAAGACTGATCCTACTTCGCCTTCACATATGACCAAATTACACGAAGCTCATAATGCTAAGGTGGCAGAACTGGAAATGTAAGTGATAAGTGCATTGTTGAGCCGGAGTCACAGCTAATGATCCATATAGAACGATCAAAAAGCTTGCGGATGAGCTTGCTGTGACGAAACAGCCTTCACCTGCGCCCGTCAATACCGCTTTGATCGACGAGGAGGAAACTTTTTGACCGTTGATATGATCAGGAAAACGAGACTGCGATATTCGATCTTGGTCTTGCTGAGATTAGGACAATGAATTGGTGACATTTGCTTGACGACCTTTTATATTATGCATATACTTATCTACGTTAATGGTCATTATGATACATGTTCGCACGCTGGTGCTAGATATCCTGAATCGATACAGTAATGGTCCGTCTATTCACCAATCTTCTTGTTGTCACTGATTGTGTCAGGACCACTGTTCTGTGCTGGAGGTAAAAACGAGGTAGCTCACCCGGCATTCAACAGAGAGAGGTATAAATTCCAAGCGATACCACAGGTAGATTGGAATGGAAGTCGATATTGTAATGGCATGAATTTGAAATTTACAGCTTGGATCAATGGCCATACTTTCCAATTGGCGATAAGGGCGGCTGTACTCGTCAGTGATTTTATACATATGGTGTGGATGACTGAGTATATTCATGTACTCACGGAAATACATATCTGAGAATTTTTGACCGATTTGTTCGGTTGATTTACCTTCCATGAATCCCATAGCTCCTACGAATGCTACCAACTGGGATAGTCAGAGTCAGGATCGTATTAGAAATAAGGTATATCAGTACTTACACCGAAAGGTGCCCTACGGTATATCAGTAACGTATCCCACCGGGCCTTCCAGGACACTCACATGACAAATTGATCTGCTACTACCCTCTTCGCCAATTGTAGTCCATTTCCAGGCTGTCCTGGTCTTATCGGTATTGCCTTTTCCAAGATCTTCAACCATCTACCGATCAATGGACCTAAAGCCATACCGAAAACTGCGAAACGAAGTGTCCGCTCTGCATCGTATTTCTTAATTACGGTTGACATGGAACCCCCGTCGAGCTGGTAAATAAGCTCGGCACTGTTATATGATAACATACCATGATACTGGAAGTTTGAGCCTAGATGCATGTCAATTAGCAATCTCAATAATAAAGACTCTTGCTTGGGCATACTCACTAAAACATCTGCAATGGTATTCAAAGTACCATTAGTTGCGATCAGAGTTGGAACGGGTCTTCGCTCAAATTGATAATTGTAAAAAGCTCCGAACTTCCTTAGAGATGCTGCCATTGCGATGATACCTGGAGGGAGATGAAGTGGTCGAAAGTAGGTATCAAGTTTATAGTCGATCAAGATTTGTTGATAAGGATCCAAAAAACAGTAGAAATCAGGAATGAAATACGTCATCGGGGATTTCACCTCAACAACATCGGGCGTTTCACTTTCTAATCTAGGATCCAGCAGAATAAGTGAATCCTCAGGTTGATCAGCACATTTCCGATAGTTAGTTGAATAGCCATGCATTCGGTGTACGACCATTTGAGGACTTGAGATTGAGAAGCACCATATCAGTTAGTATAATGCAAACATTGACTAGTGGGAACCGAATTACAGTTTACAGCAGCGCTTGGACCATCGCGTTCAGTGATTTCAGTTGAGTGAATTTGTGTTGTGTCGATTCTCTGTCTCGCTATACAGACTGGTGGGCAGCATCGAACTGCTCAAGGTCAAGGTCCACATCCTTGATACGGACGATCTCATCTCCCAGTGCATTGAGCTTATAAACTACACATCAACACAGCATATCGTGGGAGAGGTCCACAACAACTAACTTTATCCACGTGGATTTACCCTTAAATCACGTCCACGCGTCTAAACCTGATTTTTGGCGTCTCAGGGTAAAACAGGGGATTATTTAGTTGTCAACGGATTTAGTTTATTTCCTCTCCCCCATCGGTTCTTTATCTTTCAACACTTTCATCCACCTCTTCTTTCGTTCATTCTATCAGTACACACACTCTTTTCCCACTCTCATTAATACACACAACATGGCCCCTATCACAGTCAAGAAGATCTGTTGTAGTGAGTATACCATTTATCGAAACTTGGAGCGAGAATGAGGCGATCGTTCTTGCTACATTTGGCTGATTACACGTTGCTTGAAAGTACATCGCGCTGACATCTCTCAGTCGGTGCTGGTTACGTCGGAGGTCCCACCTGTGCCGTCATGTAAGTGTCTACATATTCGTCTGTCGTGTCTTCACTGACAATCCTTGCAGCGCCTTGAAATGGTTAGTCTTCTCTTCTTTGCTTTCTCTCAACTCTTCCTCAACTCCCATCAAAACCTCTTCGATCCCCTCTACCCTCGCTCGTAATCGATCAAAGAGGCTAGACCTCATTGATGACAGCTTTGAGCTCGGTCCTTTGACCCCTTGATGACTGGCTATCTTTTCGGCCCAAATACCTCCGACAGACACTGACCCCTCTTAGTCCTAACATTCAAGTCACCATTGTCGATCTGAACCAAGCCCGAATCGACGCTTGGAACAGTGATAACCTTCCAATCTACGAGCCAGGACTTGACGAGGTCGTCAAGGCTGCCCGAGGCAAGAACTTGTTCTTCTCCACCAATGTCGATCAAGCTATCATCGATGCCGAGTGAGTCTATTCCTAAAGAAGCAGTTCGTAGCTGACACTTTAGCCTTATCTTCGTTTCCGTCAACACTCCAACCAAGAAGTCCGGTGTTGGAGCAGGTTACGCTGCTGACTTGAAGTAAGCTTCTCGGGACTATAACGCTTCCAAAGCTAACTCTTTAGCTACCTCCAACTCGCTACCCGACGAATTGCCGAGGTCTCCAACTCATCCAAGATTGTCGTCGAGAAGTCAACTGTCCCATGCAGAACCGCCGATGCCATGCGAACCATCCTCGAGGCCAACTCCAAGCCTGGATGTACCTTCGATATCCTTTCCAACCCTGAATTCCTCGCTGAGGGTACCGCCATCTCCGATCTCTTCGCCCCAGACAGAGTCCTTATCGGTTCTCTCCAATCCCAATCTGGTCTTGACGCCTGTGCCGCTCTCGCCGGAGTCTACGCCAACTGGATCCCCCAGGACCGAATCCTTACTGTCGGTCTCTGGTCTTCCGAGCTCTCCAAGCTCGCTGCCAACGCCATGCTTGCCCAACGAATCTCCTCAGTCAACGCTCTCTCTGCCATCTGTGAGGCTACTGGTGCCAGCATCGACGAGGTCGCTTTCGCTGTCGGAAAAGACTCTCGAATGGGTTCCAAGTTCCTCAAGGCGTCTGTCGTGAGTATAGTCTAAGCCCGTCCATGGTGGCGCTGACTTTCCAGGGTTTCGGTGGATCTTGTTTCCAGAAGGATATCCTCAACTTGGTCTACTTGTCAGAGTCCCTTCACCTTCCTGAGGTCGCCAAATACTGGAGAGCTGTTGTCGAAATGAACGAGTACCAAAAAGACCGATTCGCCCGAAAGGTCGTTGAAACCCTCTTCAACACTATCACTGGTAAGAAGATTGCCATGCTCGGTTGGGCTTTCAAGAAGGACACTGGAGATACACGAGAATCCCCGGCTATCACCATTGCCAACCACTTCCTTTCAGAAAAGGCCAGAATCACAGTTTACGACCCACAGGTCAGTGAGCCACAGATCTGGCTCGACTTGACCGATTACGGATCAATCCCTGCCGAGCCAATCAAGCCTCACATCAACATCTGCAAGACCGCCGAGGAGGCCTGTGCCAACGCCGAGGCTATTGTCATCTGTACCGAGTGGGACGAGTTCAAGGATCTCGACTGGCAGAAGATCTACGACAACTGTCCTCGACCTGCCTTTGTCTTTGAGTGAGTAACATGTGTCGGTTTGACGACAAACGCTAACCATCTCCAGCGGTCGACTCATGCTTGACCGAAAGAAGCTGCAAAAGATCGGTTTCACTGTCATCACCATCGGTACTGGAGACCGACTTTAGAGGGGACGAGTGATCAGTTGTCGATCTGAGGTTGTCAATTCGACAGAAGGTTTCTTACATGACGGTGCATGATCCTGCATACGATTTATATACATTCTTTGCTTTCGGTTCTTGGATATAGAGGTTGATCTTTACATATGGATAGCATACTTGCGATTGCATGTGCACGATTTGTGGTGATTGTATGGCGCTCTACTGAATCTGACCTCATTTTGCGACGAATGCGGAGAGTGGAGGTGCCACGGTTAATCCCCCCGCTGAAACGTCCTTCACTATCTCGTCCACAACATATTGTCGTGTTGCATCGTTCTCCTGAGATTGAGGTTGCTATATTGCTGCGCCTGGCACTGCTTTACTATGTCTGCATCACCAAAGAAGGAGGAGGAGGCGATAGAACAAGGAGATATGGGGAATGAACCCATAAGTGATGTTCAGCTGTGAGTGGTCTGGTCTCCATTCAGTAGTCTAGTCACTGCTGCATGCTGATGTTCTGTAGGGAGACTGCTCTCTTCAGAGCCATTCCTGAATCACGACCTGGTAAGTCCAGCTTTATTCTAGAGGAAGAGTATATCATCCAAGTTGGAACCACTCGCACATCATACTTCACATACTCAGACCGCTTTCTCGGAGTCACTTCTCCCCGAAAGTACACTGATCATATGCAGTTGGTAAACACAAGCATATCATTATTATCAAATTACAAAGCGAGATACATAGGAGGACGGGATATTGGATTGATATACCTGATTTATGGGGGAAACTAGAAGATATGTATGATCTCGAAGCGTTGGATGAAATGGTGAGTGATATATCAAGGTCAAATGATCCGTGAGGTATCATGAGTTTCACAGATATCGTATCCAGTTAGTATGAATATGACGTTAACCCCACCTCTAGGCTTCCACATCATCAGTCTCATTACCTCCTACGCCAGTAGAACTCTCCCCGCTCATCCGACCTCGTAACTCTATATCACCCTTGACTCCCTCGCCTTCCCCATCTACCAAACCTGACGGTAAACACACTAAACCTCTTCCAAAGGGTAACAAAGGAAAGAACGTTAGGCCGAAAGCGCCTAAACCTTCGAGATCAGCTACGATAATTGATTCTGATCATTTCAAGCGCTCTTTTGAATTACCAGTCATAGGGCTTCCGGAAAGCGATGAGGAGCAGAGAGATAGATGGTCGGGAATGATTTATGATAGGGCTAGGAACGGAGAGGAAGTAGATGATGATTGGCCGGAAATCGTCGAGGGGAATCTAAAGGGTGATGAAGAGGAAGTGGAAGAGGATGGAGGGGTGGAAGATGATGAGGAAGATGGGGGAGAAGGTGATGATGATGAGAATGAAGAAGAAGAAGAAGAAGAGGAGGAAGAAGAGGAAAACGAGGAAGAAGGTGATGAAGGGGTAGAGGAACAGATAGAAGAAGAAGAAGATGACGAAGAAGGAGAAGAAGGAGACGATAACGCCTCTGACGAAGAAGAAGAACCTGAACCGAAAAACCGAAAAACATACGGGAAACAAACCCGTCGAGAAAGTACTCGAAGTTCTAAACCGACGGCCAAACAACGGGAGAGGGAGAGGGAGAGGGAGAGATCAAGTTCATCTCCTTTGAGTGAAGCTAGTCAAGTATCCAAGAAAGGTATATTTAATGGGAAGAGAAGTAGGAAGAGTAATTTAGGAATTCATGCCATGAAACGAAAAAGAGATAGTGGTGAAGGAGTGAGTGTGAAAACGGCTGAAGTCAGCGAAGAAGAAGGTATAACGGTGAGTATATATATCGGCTAAATGGCAAGACTGTGCTGATAGAGTTAGCGAACAGCTCGGAGGAAAAGACGATGATTCGTGAAGTCTCGCTAGGTCACCCATGCTTAAGATCCACATGTGTGAGCCGGATTGTCGGTTTTAGCGCTGGGGTTGTCTCCACATGGAGAGTCAAGCAGATCACCATTGTAGCAGTACCCTGAGACTGCCTTTCCTGGTAGATGAACCAGGCCACAGGAACGGCCCAGTCGTAAAATCATCATGGATGTAAAGCAAGCCGCTTGAGAAGCACTATGCGACGATGAGATGCAATGAATTGCCATGCGATACTACAACCATATACAATGCTTGTGTTCAAAGTAAACTATAGATAGACCAGCAATCCAGAAATCAAAATCCCCATGGATCATCCTCCACATACACGTTTTTCACTGTACCTATCGTCGACTCCAGATTGTTCTCATTCTCATATACTGTCATTTCCCCACCTAAGCCCCACCCATCTTCTTCACCTCCATATACCCAATCTTCTTCTTCTTCTTCCTCATCATGATTCACTTTCCTCACCACCAACGCTTCAACACAAATTTTCTCTTCTCCAGGTGCTGGTTCAAGGTATTCTCTTCCATCCAAGATATCCTGATCCTGATCATCCTCATCCCCCGCGTATTCGGTCGATGACGAGCTGGAAGATTCAGCTGCGACTGTTCGGACATCTGCGAATGAGAGTGATAGTAAATCCAGTGGAAGATGGAGGAGAGCCTGTAAGAAGTCGTCTTCTTCAGTTTCCGGTGTGTCTTCTATTGCGGGCGAGGCTAAGCGGAGTGAAGATGGACGGGCAGGTTGATGGGGTAGTGCTGGTATATGTGAATGGTGAGCCTGATCTCCTGAGGCTGTGAAGGTACCAAAGGATGATGCCTGTGGCGGAGTGGGTAAGCTTGATGGAGGGCCTATCAGAGACGAATCAAGTGTCGCTGATAACGGATCCTGCGACATGCCATCCCCTCGGAGTAGTTCCAGGCGTCTCTTCTCCCTCCTCTCCATCGATTTCTTTGCCTTTACCTCGGATTTCCTGCTTCTGGCCTTTCCCAGAGGTATCGATCTCGGCCTATTCCACTTGGCTGAATATGAGGATGACGACGCGGATGTTGGTGACTCGCTCGCTCGTGATCGTATTGATTCCTCTAGATCGAGGTGAAATGGGATTATATCCTCATCGGAAGTTGTTTCGACCTGCTCGCGAAGATTCTTCTGTCCTTTACGATCCCACGTTACTTCTTCATCATCGGAATCTGACCCGGCGTCCGTCGGATCAAACACGATTTGTTTCTCTTTGCCTACGTCGCCATATCGTCCATTCTGCATCCAATCGGTTCTCATCCTATCTCTTCGCCTTCCTTCACCTCCTGCCCATTTTGATCTTCTCCTTGGGTTCTTCGATACCGGCTTTTGTACCGTATTCGGTTGATGGGTATCTACTACCCATCCTTTCCCGGTCGTTGGATGGAGGGTGTTTGGTGGATGTGCTGAGGTGTAAGTTGATCCTGCCAGAACGATCTCTTTGAGTACGAGGACCGTCCCGCCTACTTCTGAAGCCATCAATTCGAGTGTTCTCAAACTCGCATTCATCTCTGCTCTTGAAAGTCCAACGACAGTACCGTCATCTACCATTATTAGGAGACTATCCCTCGGGAAGAGAAGAATATACACTCACCAGCCAGACCTAACTCATAGATCGCTTCATTCCTACCTTGCTTCAACCTCCACATCATCTGACTGATCAACCTCTCAAATCTCTCTGGAGTCGGGTCGATCAATTTCAACTTGTATTCAATATGACCTTCTTTATCCCTTTCCGGTTCCAATTTGGGAACGAGTTTAGGCGAAGGAGAGATGGGTGAATGAGGTGGGAAGAGGGTATGACGAGAATATAGATTGGAAGTGGATAATCGAGTCTCCCATTCCCGATATGAGGTGGAAGATGGAGATGGTAGCGGCGAGATCGGTGGAGAAGATGAAGAGGTAGTAGTATGGGATGAGGTTGAGGTGGATGATCGTCGATAGCGAGCAGAAGGAAGTGAAGTGGCGGAGAGACTATGTGCAAGATCATGCCATGGAGA
>JALPCA010000367.1:0-12823 GCA_026538345.1 Cryptococcus sp. GC_Crypt_4 | reverse complement strand
TCAACAGGAGAAGGAGGAGATCCGACTTAAGCGAGAATCCCGAAAATCTGGTGACTTCTACGTCGAGGCCCAACCAAAGGTCTACTTCGTTGTCAGACTCAAGGGGTCAGTGGATATCAGATGATTATAAAGATTAGCGCTTACTCCTCCCCAGTATCTCCAAGATTGCCCCCAAGCCAAAGAAGATCTTGCAGCTCCTTCGATTGCTCCAAATCAACAACGGTGTCTTCGTTCGAGTCACCAAGGCTACTCAACAAATGCTCCAGCTCGTCGAGCCATACGTTACCTACGGTGAGGTCAACCTCAAGGCCATCCGAGAACTCGTCTACAAGCGAGGATACGCCAAGGTTGACGGTCAACGAATCCCAATCACCGACAACGCCATCATCGAGAAGAAGCTTGGTCAATTCGGTATCATCTGTATTGAGGACCTTGTTCACGAGATCGCCACCTGTGGACCAAACTTCAAGCAAGCCACTTCCGGACTTTGGCCATTCAAGCTTTCCAACCCCAACGGTGGTTGGAGACCAAGGAAGTTCATTGGTTACGTTGAGGGTGGTGATGCTGGTAACAGAGAGAAGCACATGAGCAAGCTTGTTCACCAGATGGTTTAAGCAGGTACATAGGGTTACTTTGCTTTGACGTATTCAGGTGGTTACGAGGGGAGGAAGGGGGATAGAGACATTGGGATAGTGGCTCTTTCCTCTGCATGTAAACGATCCCATACCGATGATTCTGGCCATGTTTGATACTACTGATGGGTGTGCGTTGCATCATACTGAAGCAACGCAGATACAGCTCTACACAATAATATGGGTTCAAGAGAGGGAGGTGCTCGTTCCGGAGGCCCCGTCTTGCAGTGCATTTTGTATTATTGGCTGCCCTTGTGACATCTTCTCTCGCTACATAATACACTACATATATACATGCTTGATTTTGATCCGCCTTTCTGCTCCCTGCAATCGTTCACTATCCTTCTAATACTCATATTGCCATCCTTGTCCCTGTCCGCGGGGGTTATGGAAAGAGAACGACCTGACTGTTTCTGCATCCACATCATTCGGTTGAGCGAGACCCTGTACACTGGCTAGATCCGCCTGAGCAAATGATTGAGGGGAAAGCATTGGTGGGGGAGTAAATCCATATGGAGTATTCGAGTAAGGCGAGAGTGAGCTTTTCAAGTTCATATTCGATGATGGGGAAGCGGATGATCCGATTGTGGGAACGCTAGTACTTGGATATTGAGCTATATCGGACATTGGAGCTCTTGGGTCTGATGAAGGATCACTGAAAGTGGACGAAGGTCCAGCTGGTGAGACTCGTTGTTCCCATGGTTTGAGCTTTATTTCCATGGTGGATTGAGATGGTGGTTCAGACTAGAGTTCATTAGCTGATAATTCTCTACAATCTATAGAGGAGCCAACATTCAACTGATCTGGAATCTGTTGTATACCCGGGATTTGATCTGCTCGGCCCTCTGAAATGAGATTACATAGCATTGAAAAGCTCAACCCATCTTGACCTTCAGTGCCTGAAGGTGGTAAAGGCAGGTTATCAGTGTACATCATCCTTCTCGTCTCTGCTAAACCGTTGAGGGTAGATAGTGAATCTTGAGGTTGAGTTGAAGGCCCAGAGGTAGATGCAGAACCAATTGAAGAGGACGAAGAGAGGGCCAGGTTCGCCATAGACGTTGACTGAGTGTACTCGACGTATCTCTCCCAGGGAATATTTAGGCCTTTCATCCTTGAAATCCGATCAGCTTTATGTGATTCTCATGGTATACCCTACCTTACCGGTTGAAGTAGAACCATTGAGCTCGACCTATCATCTCGTCAATTTGAGCTGGAGTCCGTTTCGTCCCTCGTATAGCAGCAATAACCGTAGGTAGTCCTGACTAGGCGTGTGTCAGTACTCACGAAATCTTGGTACTGAGTAACCTCTTCGAATTTCAGCTGGCTTACCTTGAAGTTCGGATCATCTGAGAATGGATACGAGTCAAACTCTGCATATATAGCTTGGTAGGCTGAATCCCCTGCTGATCCTCCAGCAGAACCCGCTGGGAGTGATATCGGCGAAATACCTTGACTTTCGCGAGTCGAATCCATATTGATCGATGAGCCCGGGTGGTTATAGCTTGGATATCCAATGTAGAATGGTGAAATGGCAGGGAGACGAATGAAATAATGGTAAATAATGATGAATGTCAGATGTGGAGGTTGACCTCCGGGGGTGCCGATATATTTGTTGATGGTTAAATTCGACAATTCGGGACTCTTGGATAGGAACCAACGACGTGTGTGATGATGCAAGTGATAGGAAGGATGTTGAAGGTCAACCTGCGAGAACTCCCTTGATATACTTCCTATTCTTGCCGAGGGTCATAAAGACCGAACCGACATTTCAGTCAGCTTGAGGGGTGTGACACATCATTCCTGGTAAGCATGGACCTATAACCCTTTTATCTCTCTGGAACTTGAATCTCTTGTGAATCCGTTGATGACGGTGATGAGGGTGAAAGAATTTCATTCTCAATATCAAGCTTTGAAGCCGAAGTGCGTTGCTTTCATGAGGCAAACCAGTGTGGTGATGACTTACCCAGACTTCCTCTTGATCCAATACACGACGGCTCTACTACAGCTACCTATCTGCCAAGATCCTCTTTACATGGTACCACATGGGATCATATGGAATCTCGAACAACCAAACATGAAACAAGGCACTCGTGAAAATGTCACAAGTCTAGACTATCACCTCGCTATCCTTTGTCAACAAAAAGCACTTCACCTTGTTGATTAACAATATCTGGTGCGGATTAGAAGATCGCCTTCTCTCCTCTCTGCCCAAGTCACAATGGCGAAGTAGAGATTTTTGTCTGCCCACACAAGGGATATAGGGATACATGTTATAAACACTATGACAAGCTACTGACAATGCTATACTACAAAAACATGATATTGAACCATATGCGTTATGCTATCCCTTGTCCTCGACGCTGCTATCAATGCAATATTATAATTTGGTCGTCACTTTTACCTTGTCTACATTGACATCCTTCTCGCTCAAATGTCGCGTTAGGACTGCCTTCCTCTGTCTATCGTCTTCCTGGATGGGCTCAATTGTCGCTAATTGCTGGGCTTCTTCTTCTTCCATGGGCCATGGATGACACACGGCGAGAGCGTTGGTAACCATTCTATATTGGTAATGCTCGTGCTCAGCACACACTGGTATTATCAGTCTCGTTCCAGTGTGCGACTCCCATGTCGTCCACTCACAACTCGTCCGTGTTGCCGGTATCCCTTGGCCAAAGTGCATCTCCACAATCTCGTCTCCCATGACTGCTTTGTCTAGGAAGGGTCAGTCTTTTGTCCTTCTCAATTTGACCAGAAAGCAGACTCACGCTTGTTGCCATCATACCCATGCAAGTACCCGCATTTACCATCACGACCATCAAGCGATTCTTCCTCTTCCATATCAGACCATCCGTCATCACTCTCATTCCTTGGCCGCAGAAAGTTATGTCTCAAAGCCTTATCTGCTGTCGCTCTTTTGGTCGGATCAACATGCAACAACCTCTTGCAGAGATCGATGGCTTCATCTATATCGTTTATATGGTCTGCAGCTTCTTCCGAGGTCGGGTTGGTCAATGGAGGGGTGTATAGATGTGGGTTTAGTCGTAGGATGAGGTGACTCAGATCCTTAGGCTGATTGTCCAGAGTCGGAATGTTTGATATAATGGTCCGATCTGCCGGCGTCAGATCGAGTCTGGCCAAAAGTAGTCGGTTCTTTGACTCACTATGCAATAAAGCGCATCGTTCCATTTGATTACGCCCGAATATCGCAGCAATCTCAAGCAGTGCCTCGGTATCGTCATTCGAGTTGAAGACTGGGAACTTGTGCGTTAATATGGACAAGAGGATGATACCCGACGACCATATGTCGATGGCTACTCATGATCAGCCTAATTGAGTACGCTAAGGAATTGACCACCCACCAACAGTCTGGTCAGGGCACTTAAATAGCACCTCGGGTGCACGAAATCCCCGTGTTCCCGCTCTATTTGTCTTCACAGGTGGTCTCTTATCATCGTGATGAAATCCAACTCTCCCTTCGCCCAACTTGGCTCTCTTACGAGCATTGTATACGGCATGTTCGACTATGGATGTATCGTCTGTTTTCGTTCTTGTCCCGTGGAGGTTGGATAGAGTCGCAGGAGCATGTTGGCATAAGGTCCTATTTGGGGGATGGTATCGCTATACTTGTTAGGACTGTTTTTATTACGTTTTCTACTACACCCACCTCGGCTAGACCAAAATCACATAGGACTCCGGTTTGTTCTTCGTAATTGAAGAGAAAGTTTGCTGGTTTTACGTCCCGATGTATGATCCCTCTTTTGTGTATATCTTTCATGGCTTGTAATAAGCATTTCATGTATTGGCGCATATGCAGTGTATCCATGTGTCTGTAGAAGTGCTGCTGGTGTGAGCTCTCCAAAGACATATCGAGAATGGCTTGGCTCACTCGGAAATCGTCAGACTGGTGATATGGAAGCACGATGATAACTTGGTCTTCCTCCCGAAAAGCTGTTATGAGTTCAGATACATGTCGGCATCCTCTGTGCGTTGTTAGCATTCATTTCTTGTGTATTATGGCGTAGTCACCTTAGACATTCCAAGATATGCAGTTCGTTCTCGATCCTGGCTGGACTACTCGTGGCCAGAATCTTCTTCATGGCTACAGGCCAAGAACTTCTGACTATTGGAATTGACTTTGGCCTTGTTTGGTCCACTCTGCCTGTCCATCTTTCGTTATCGTAGAAATGATGAAAGACGTCGTGTGCGAGATACACCGATGAGAATGTTCCTGCGATAAGCGTAAGCTTGAATCAAAGTCTATACGACTAGAAACTCACCCTCGCCCAACCTGTCAACCACCCTATAGATGTATTCTCCAGTTTCCGGGTGCTTTAAACACCGTAGACTATCCGTAAACGTCCTTATATCCCTTTTGACCGCTGTCCTCTCCAATACAGGTCGGTGATCCATTTCAAACTCATCTGAGTCTCCTGAATGATAACTTTGAGGTATATCTTCTTCCTCTTCGTCTTCACGTAAGAATAAATCCTCATTACCTCTTGATCGTGGTATAGAGACGTCACGCGATACGTTCCCCTGTTTCGATGTAGATCCTTCTGATTTATTCTTCCCCTCTAGCACTTTTGTCATTCGATCTTGCTTTTCGACCGGTTCTCGAACTAGTATATGCGGGTCGGTAAGCCATTGAGGTGTTTCTGCTCCGTCGTCATCTATTCCCTCCTCTTCTTGTCCGTCTATATCATTCTGGTCTTGCGATTCCTCCATCTCATTAGGGTCTTCCTCTTCTACTTCCTCTCCTTCTTCTTCCTCTACCTGTGTCTCATCCACTTCATCATTATCCTGCACAAACTCGCCTATTTCGTCCAGACCTTCCACTTCTACCGCTTGACTGTCTTCTTCTTTTGCGATACTCCCTTCTTCCACTGGCATAACCTCGGGCTGAGGTATATAATCGCCCATATTCCCCATCACTACTGTCGAGCCGGAAGCAACTGAATCCGGCACCTCTTCTTCCCCTCCGCCCTGTTCTTCCGAAAACAAAACACTTTGCTCCTCACCTTCACTCGTCATATCTCCATTGACTCCATGCATTACCACATAACTTCCTGAACCCTCTTCCGCCGTTGTCGCATATACAGCCGCCGAAGCATTTTGTCCCGTCGCCCGCGAAGAATTATCATCTAATCCGGCAAGACTATCGGTCGTATCGCAAATCTCTATCGGTGTGCCATCACGTATACGTCTCTTTTGTTTTCGGGGTGAAGGAGGTGCAGAAGAAAGCTCTCGTACTCGTTTATGGGCGTGCAGAGCATGTCGACTAGGACCGGCGATATTAGAGGGTTGTAAATGTGTAGGAGGGATGAATTTGGGTGGTCCCGAGATTGGTCGGAATGGTGATGTCTGGGAAGTCGGAGGAGATGCAGTAGATGTAGATGACATTCTAGAGGGTGTGACGAGTCCTCCTAGTCAAGAATGAAGGATAGAACCAAAAGTTGACAGAACTTGATGCTACTTCACAACAACATCAAAACACGCGTTAAACAGGCGCGTTTGAGCGGAATCAAATGGGTCGTCATTGCACGGACTGTGTTGGCTATCCAGAACGCTTTACGACTACGGTCAGTCGGACTGTCCGGTTCCTTATAGACTCAATACTGTACGTTTATTATGTCTCCGTCCAGTATATGCGATACTCGGGCGAAGTCACATGCCTGTGATCTGAGAGAATAGTGGCAAATCGACCAGCCTTCCTTGTGGAGGATCGGGGCGTGCACTGCATTGGATACCTCACAGGTGATTGAACGCTACGTGTACAACCTACGGCCCAGAACTAGATCTGAGAGTTGCTGATGATCTATTGATCATCCATAGAGAGGAGAGTCAAGGTTAACAAGAACTTTGAGGAGTGGGTAAGCTTTTGATCGGCATTTCGGTGATCTGGGCATCGCGGCTTGGGACTACACTCAAACCTCCAGTGAGTGTCCGGTTCCACCGATCTATGCCAAGCTGAAATCCACTGTGTACTACATGATTGAATCCATTCTATACCACAAGGGCATATCCGATCCCAGCAAGTTCTACTTCCGCATGGATCATGGTACACGGTCAAATCCTTCCGAGAGCCATATCATGTTGACGACTCGCATCATATGCTCGAGTAAGAGCAGTGAACTATTTCTGGTATCCCTATCTGGATCGAGAATGAACACGCAAGATGTGTCTCCGGGCTCTAATGTGATATAGATCAGGATATCCGACCACAATCCCCTCATCCCACACATTGTTCGGGCTACAGCATGCCAATTGTACTCTCGATTGAGCGCGTTGTGTGATTTTATTGTGACTCAGATTGTGTTACGTGTCTGATCAAGGAATAACATTTGATCCAGAGTCATGGACGCCTCAGACGCAATGTATCCATCAATCGTTCATATTGCTCCGACTCACCGGTCAGATATGTTTCGAGAGGTTGATCAAGCGGAGACAAGAATGTATGAGGCGGTTGACTATGCAGGATATAACACTGGACGAGGAACACTGTCTGTTGCCACGGCACCCAAAGAGACCAGAACCCGATTTGGACAAGATGTTATTCAGGAAGGCACCTCATCTCCACAAGTCTCAGCTGCTCGCTCATTCGAATCCGGGGAACAGAATTGACTATCTAGATAAGGCAAGGATACGCTGCACCCTTATCAGCTGAAGATGTTATCAGGTTCTCTCCGCGAAACCTTTCTCTGGAGTGTTACGAGGCATAGCAGATTGTTAACGGAGTTTTCCCTCGTTAAGCAGTGGTCGTATTGCAGATGGGATATCGGGTCGGAAAAGCGAGGAGTTTGCTTACTGTCTTACACATATGTCTACTACTGGCTATGTTACGACTCGCAAAAACGAGCAAAGAGGAGCGCAGTTACTGATAGATGAAGCAGACCGTGTATATGCAGTGAGATGTTGTAACATTATATAAATCATCAGATTGCGTTTGAGACATCCAATAAAGCGGTGTTCGCATGGTGCAGTGGTAGCATACTCGCTTTGGGCGGTATATCATCAATCTTATGCGAGTGGTCCTGGGTTCAAACCCCAGTGTGGACCTCTTTAATTTTTTCCCATTTTCGTTTTTGTATACCTCTACTCCTGCATATCACTTATGTGCCGATTGTTCCGCTCACGGAGAATCAATGCATACATCTTTATAGGGAGAAACAGCTCCATTGGGACCTGTCGCGATATCGAATAGTTCCATGCTGTGATCATCGTGGTGCCAAAATACAAGAATCAAAACAAGCATTCGGCAAATCGAGTATCCGAGACGGCCGGAGCTTGTCAGTAAATGGATCCATGTCTTATGACGTTTCACCTATATTGACATGTTGACAAGCTACCTTTGTACTCGAATCACAATTTATCTTCCTCTATACCACCATAAACCGGTGTACCTAGTATCGATACATCTTTAGTTACTCAGAATACACTCCTCGTGACCAACATGTCAGGTGGTACCCATCATTGGACTGGAGTACTGGAAAGTTCGCTCGATGCAGTTGGACATACGCCTTTGATCCGATTACAGAGGATAGGCAAGGAAGAGGGATTCAAATGTAATCTCAGTGAGTAACTTGGTATTTGAGACAAGAGCCCTGATTCTTGATTGGTACTGATGCGCTTCTAGTGGGCAAATGCGAGTTTTTCTCAGTGGGAGGATCAGTAAAAGATCGGATAGCAAAGGTATGAAAGTGTCATTAGGATCAAGATGTATCTGATAGGTAATAGAGGATGGTGGAACACGCTGAGAAGGATGGAGTACTTGTGAAAGGTCAAAGCGTGGTGATCGAACCGACAAGTGAGTTTCGAGTCCCTTTGTTCTTGACCGCAGAGTCTATACTGATGGTGTTACAGGTGGGAATACAGGTAGGCAGAACTCGTAGTATGGACCCATCATAGACTGACAGGAACCACAGGAATTGGTCTGGCTCTCGCATGTGCTATCAAGGGATACCAGTAGGTTCATTGTCCACCTCACCAGGATCAAGCTAAAAGTTCTAGATGTATCATTACTTTACCCGCTAAGATGAGCTTGGAAAAGGAAGTCATGCTGAGGGCATTGGGAGCAGAGATTGTACGGACCCCGTAAGTCTACTTACTCTTGTCACCACCATATACGAGGTTTGCTGATAATCTCAGGACGGAAGCTGCGTAAGTATGCATCAATTTGAGAGGTTTCAACCCTGATGCTGTTCATTCAGATGGGATAGCCCTGATAGCCATATTGGTGAGACCTATACTGGAATCTCAGATATCTTAGAAACTGATTAATGGCTTAGGTGTCGCTAGGAAGCTCCAGAAAGCCATCCCTCATGCTGTCATCTTGGACCAGTACTCGAATCCCCATAACCCTTTAGCTCATTACCACTCTACATTCCCAGAGATCAAGGTAGGTCTTCTTATGAACGGTCCATGGCACTTGTCAAGCCTAAGATCGAATGGCCAGCACAGGATAAAGACTGACACTGGTAGTATGCTCTCGAGACATCACAATTACCCAATCACGACCTAGCTCTACTGGTAGCTGGAGCAGGGACCGGCGGGACCATCACGGGTCTATCTAAGGCCATCCGAGATGATCAAAAGAAGAGCGGGAGTAGTACACGGACAAAGGTTCTAGCAGTAGATCCGGAGGGATCGATCCTGGGAGGAGGTGAACCGGGAAACTACCAGGTAGAAGGCATCGGTTATGTGAGTATCTATCTCCGGAATTAGGCCAACCAAGCTGATCTCAGCAGGACTTCTTCCCAGAAGTTTTGGATCCTAGTCCTCCTGTAATCGACGAATGGATCAAGACGAATGACCAAGAGGCGTTCGCAGCTACCAAGCGATTGATGTAAGTAAAGTATCAATATCGTCTGAACATCAGCTAAACCTCTCAGCCGAAGCGAAGGGCTGTTCGTAGGTGGATCATCTGGATCAGCACTTTCTGGCGCGCTTCGATATCTTCATTCGACCGAAGGACAAATCATAGCTCAAGATCCAAATGCTAATGTGGTAGTGATCCTCCCTGATGGTGTGCGGAACTACATGTCGAAATCATGGTTTCTCGATGTCGCTCAAGATCCCACCGCGGAAGAAATGAGAGGAAATATTAGGGATATTCTTGGCCGGAAGTTGAATGACCCGGGTACACCAGAAAAGACAGAGGCACAAGGTGTCAAGGAGGACAAAGTTCATCAAGTGCATGATAAAGGACATGAAGTGACTATGCGGGTGAGAGAAGTCAGGAACGGATCCGACGCTTCCAGTCGGAGTGATGATACTCTAGAAGCTGAATTCCGATCCTTGTTGTTTGGTAATGAGGGAGGGATGGTTTGAGTGTTCTGTATGTATCGACCCCTCTCCATAACAGTGTGTATGTATGTATGTATGTATGTATGTATGATATACAAGTCCCGAATGAATGAAGATATGAGAACAATGACAATGAGAGTGGGGGAAACCGGGGCCGAAGCGGAACGAGTTAAGGGTAAAACTGGGTATTCCACAATATTCATTACTAACATTATTCGTGTGTTACCATCTCTGTAGAACCACACGATCTACTATACATCATAGACACTACCCCACGGACAATCAACAGTAGAATCTCCTGAATACATCAAATCAAATCTTCAAACATAATGGCAGGCCAAGAACCCGTTTGTCAATTCACAGATCGACTCACAACAGCACTTCAAGCTGCCAATGAAACTTCTCAAGGTGGACTGGATCATGCTCATACACATGATCATGGGCATGATGGGATGAGTCATACGCATGCGCATGATATTGCTACGGGGACCTGGACACCAGATGAACATGGACATACACATGAACATCTTGAACATGCCGGTGAGTTGTTGTTGTCGTGTGGTTTTACCCGGTCCGAGGCCGGGCAGCGATGGACTTGAATGAATTGCGGGGTTTCATCCAATAGGAGGATATGGATACAAGCTCACAAGCTCGTGAATCCTGATATGCGAGAGGTAGACTTGGAACCGCACTGACATACGCAGGAAAGTTCTCTGAGAGAGATTTACCGGATTACTCAGGTCGGGATTGGTCCGAAAGAGCATTCACGATAGGAATAGGCGGGTGAGTTATTTGTTCATTTCTGAGTATAAACATGACCTGGTCTCTCTCCTTCCTTCCCAATCCCTTCATCTCCACGTTGGCCTTCCAACAGTTACAAACCGATCCCTCCTCATCTCCGCCCGCCTCGGACATAGCTGACAAATGCGTGTAGACCAGTAGGATCAGGTAAAACAGCTCTTCTTCTAGCTCTGTGCCGAGCTCTTAGAGACAAGTACAACATTGGTAAGTCTAGATTTTCGAATGCACACCTCTGTGATCCACCTGACCTTCATAGCCGCCGTGACCAACGATATCTTCACGAGAGAAGATCAAGAATTCTTGATTAGAAATGAGGCATTACCGAAAGAACGGATTCGAGCGATTGAGACGGGAGGATGTCCACATGCTGCGATCAGAGAGGATATTAGTGCGAATCTAGGTGCTTTAGAGGAACTACAAGCTGTTTTCGAGACGGAAATGTTGTTCGTGGAAAGTGGAGGTGATAATCTGGCGGGTGAGTGGGATAGCATATCTACATGATTATACAGATGAGAAGAAATTTGACGTTCCTCAGCCAACTACTCTCGGGAACTAGCAGATTATATCATCTATGTCATTGATGTCTCAGGTGGTGATAAGATTCCGCGGAAAGGTGGACCAGGTATATCACAATCTGATCTTCTGATCGTGAACAAGGTGAGGTGGAGTTTTGACATTTCAGTGTAAAGCCAACCGTACTCGTAAGACATGAGACTGACAATGGCAGATCGACCTCGCACCATATGTTGGAGCCTCCCTAGAAGTCATGCGAAGGGATGCAGCCAAGATGAGGGATAGTGGACCGACACTCTTCACAAGTGTAAGACAGAACGACGGAGTCGACGCAGTGATAGAAGCTATTGTGGGAGCATGGAAAGTGAGCGGAGCAAGTGGAAAGGGGAAAGGAAAGGGTAAGGGTAAAGCAGTGGCTTAGGTAGTGAATATAGCTTCAATACAATATAGATAACTTGGCATCGTCCAATAGAGTGTAGTTCAATGGAGCACGTTTTCCAACATGCTCTATGATTAATATGAATGCCCGGTATCCTTGCCAAAATCAGGCTGACCTTCTCAAGATTCATGTAAGAGATTCCGTGGTGGGCAGGTGACAAACGGAATCAAAAACACCCGCGTCCCAAACATTTTGTGACGGTGTGACCAAAATGTGACCATTCCAAAATATATCCCAACGGCTGTTGAGGCCGTACAGCTATTATCGTGAACCCTTCAGATGATCTATGTTGGTGGTCCGGACGTACTCTATGGTATTGAACAGAAGATATATGGATGAAGACTGATCTTAAGCTTATGTAACCAGACGGGTTGCCACAACGCGATATTTGCTACCGAAGCTTTCATTCCGGAGCCCCAATCAGGTGTGAGTGCCTGAAGCTGAACAGATGATCAAGTGATAGGATTAGTGGCAGTCCAAGGTCATTTGATCAGCTGAATACGACGTTCACATAGCTTAGTCCTGGGGGATTGGGGCAGGATGTATATATAGGAGAATCTTTTCTACTTCTTCTTTCATCTTACTTGTCTCTTTCGAGTCAATACTGTTTAACCGCATTCTATCCTTTTCACCTAATCATACCTATACTACCAAAACACTCATCATGGATAACCTCGGTACTTCCCCTACTGAGTGAGTGATGTCGTTCTTATTAAGCGATTCTGCTGTACTGCGAGCCATTGAGAATGCTATCTATACATGTATGAACATCACTGATACCTCTTTAGTACCGATAAATCCAGTGAGTGTCCTACCACAATCCTCCTTGCGCCCCTCGACAATTGCTCGTCTGACACGTCTCACCTTGAGGTACTGCGCCGGTCATTGATCACCGGACTCGGCTATACTTTGACCCGGAAACTTCCCATCCTTCCTCATGGATTACCCTTCAGTCTACTTCGTACAACCACTAATACCCTTCAGTCGAAGTTAACGACGCTCTCTTCTGTGAACCTGGTAAATGTCAGTGCAGGCCTGGAAAGATCAAGATAGTACTCACCCCATCATAGCGTCATTGTCTGGTATTGTCAGTGTGAGAGTCGGGGAAGGTGATAGGTATGAACTTGAACTTACC
>JALPCA010000016.1:0-42037 GCA_026538345.1 Cryptococcus sp. GC_Crypt_4 | reverse complement strand
TCGAATCTTCTTTCATTGGAGCTGGAGATAAAGCCGATATCCAATCCTGCATTTCTCCAATCACCTCATCACTGGCTGAATTCAATCCAAGCAATTTAAGTCGTTCGCCTACACCGCCTTGACTGCCTAGAACAAATTCCGCCAGAGACAGCCAGTGTTCTCGGAGTTCAGGTTCTGAGAATCGGGACACAGGCTGAAGATCAGATCGAACATGAAATACAGGTGGTTTGCCTTTGATCGATACGGCTGAAGTTGTTGGATCTTGATAAATGACACATCGAAGCAATCTGGGTCGAGCAGCATCTGGTAGATGCCAGGGTGATTCGCCCATCTTTTCGTGGGAGTCGGAAAAGTACCGTTCGCATGCCAGACAATAATCACGGCCGCATCTCTTGCAGAAGAACCATCCTCCGAAAATGGTAGACGAGCAAAAGTCTACGAGGATAATGTCAGCTTCCTTGTATCATGACCCGGAGGGTAGATGTGCTCACCACACACCGCCCTGTGCTTTGCAGCGTCCGAACCCCGCTTTATAGCTTTGTTCTTGACGACATGTCGGACTTCCCTCGTTATGAGGGGCAGGAGTAACGGCGCGACCGTTTGCTGAGCGTTGTCAGCTCAAACATCTCACGGGTTAGTTCCTATACACACCTCAACCCTCTTCATGTGCACCTCCGTCAGTGGTACATTGAAATCTCTCGGCAACTCCGTTATCTCATCCTTCCATTCCGTTGAATCAAACCAACCAGGTCCTGTGATATCCGTGGTCTCAGGGTCAATGCTGTATGTTTGTCAGCTGCTTGTTATCGACGTTTCGGATGATGTAGCTCACTTGAAGACTCGGTAATCACGAAATCGACATGAATCACCTCCGACCTTAGCGATACATTGTGTGCATTTGCCCCATTTGGCATATCGAGGTCGCATACAGGGAGCCATTTGGATTTCGGTTGTCTTTCCTTTGAGGAACTTGTTTAGTTGAACATCGGTCATCGTCTTGCCGCCTGATCGGTTGTTAGTGGTGAGGTAGTGAGCAGCTTGAATAATCTTACGAGGTGCTATTTTTTCTGGTGCTGTCTCGCCGTTGCGGCCCAGTCCTAAGACTTGGTCAAGCATCTTTCTCGATCTGGCAGAAGCTAGGTCCGTCAATTTGCTAGTGATAAGTACGAAGATGACACCGAGCTCACTTCGTATCAATTTCCCATCTGGTCCTCTTTGTCTTTTATACCTCTTATTCTCTCCATCCGTGTTGTCACTGTCCTCATCAAACTCGTATTTGTCTGACATGCCCCCTTTCTCCTCTTTGACATCCTTGATCTTCCTCATTGGCGTCATCTCTTCGTCCGAATCGATTCTGATCACCTTCTTCGTTGACCGGGCGACATTTGGCCTCTTCGTCGTAAATGAAACACCACGTTCTTCTACCTCAAGTGGTCTTTTCGCGGCCTTCGCTTGCGGCAAATCCACTGCTGCGCTCACAGAAGCAGATTGTGCTCGCTCTATAGCCCGAGTGGAAGACTCCGCTGGAGTAGCACGCGAGACAGGCGGAGATGGCGTTTTTGCTCTGCTGACGGGAGGAGGCGGTGGAGGAGTAAGTGGTCGAGGTGGAGGAGAAGGAGAAGGTTGGAAATCATTCGGCAGTCCAGGTAGGTCGGAGAGAGGCGAGCTGAAAGCTATTGTTAATCAATACAACATGAAGCAAAGATATCTCTCTGTGCTCACCGGTTTCCCGCTCATTATCTAATTCTCTGTCTGGCTCCTCTTCCCGCTCTTCAGGATCTTCTCGGCTATTCTGTAGACTCTGAAGTAAAGCAATCATGACGGGATCATCAGGAGCTTTCTTCTCTTCCACTTGTTCCTCTTCTTCTGTCTCCTCGCCATCCGCTATGACCTCTTGCTCCATGCCTCGAGGTGCGCCCTGTGCGATACGAGCGTTCATCGGATCCGAAACCTCTGCGTCTCGTGATTCATCCTCTGAATCCTCTCTGTCCCCATTCCTTTCTTTCCCTCCTGTACCATCGTTTTCTGTCGACGATACACCCAATGGTCCTTGATCTCCTAGATCAGCTTCTGTAATTGTATTCTGATTGCTGGGGTCAAAGTCGGTAGGCAGGGGTACCAAGCCATCTTTCCTGGCGACAGCAGGGGCTATGCTTGATTCGTGACTCATAGCGTCGGGATCGAATATAGTCGGTAGTGCAGAGATCTCGCCATTGTCCTCTCGAGGCGAAGCCATGACCGGGTGTGAGGCAAGGAGGTTAGCAAAGGACTATAGTGAGGGGCTCCTGTAATATCCTGATCTAATACCTTCAGGAAAGACCTGCTACAGTGTCTCTGTAGGGTTTATAGACGACTGATACTCGCTATAAGAGATGATTCGAGGCCAGAAGATGCAGAGGTGTATGCGGACAGAGGTCGTATTTGCTGAACGTGATTTTGTGCAGCGCCGAGCAATCTCAGCCTGACATAATTACAGCTCATTCACTAGCGGAGAAGACCGCTATGTTCGGTGTCAGGCGCACCGAGGGGGTCAATATGCTGGCTGTGGTCGTGTATACTATACCTTTTCTTCCTCCAGAAGTACGCTCACCCGACCATCATGGCTGATAGTGAGCTAGCGGACGTGTGTATGTAGGTACAAACTTATGCCAATATAGGTCTAAGAGGCACAAACGCAAACCAAGATTCGGTGAGCTGGACTTCGCTTCGGAAACCCCAGAGCTAACGGAACATAGCGTTTCAAGGATAAAGAAGCAGCCTCTATCAAAGCTACCAAGTTTCCAAAACACTTTGCTGAGAAGGTCAGTTGTTGTGACCTATGTATAGCTGATCAACTACAGGTTGATTTACGTAAAGTGAACATTTCAGTCTTGCGAGGATGGATCGCAGAAAAAGTAACTGAGCTCATCAAAATCGAAGATGATGTAGTGGTCGAATACGTTTATGGTTTATTGGAAGATCGAGACAATCCGGTAAGTTCATCTTTCGTTTGACAAGTGATTGAGTAGCTGATACGTGTTAGATTCCCGACCCGAAGAAAATGCAAGTCACCCTAATCGGATTCATGGACAAACACGGAGCAGCGGCTTTCATGTCAGAATTGTGGACGTTACTCCTTTCCGCTCAATCAACTGTAGGAGGTGTTCCTGCTGAGGTGAGACTATTCGAGACACATATCGTGACAGGATCGATCTGACATCTTCAGTTCATCGCGGCGAAAAAGGCGGAATTAGAAGCGAAGCAACGGGAAGGAATGTCGGGATCTAGGCCCGATGGTCGTCCTCAAGCTTCGGACTCGTTTGATAGGGACGGTAGACGAGTGAGTTACATGTAAACCGAGAAAGAAGAGTACTGAGCATAGCAGGACGACGGAAGATCCGGACTCCCACCCCGACCTGGACAAGGTGGTCGACGGCCCTCACCTCCTGCTCATGATTATCGACGAGGACCACCTCCGAGGTCTTTCGATGATAGAGAGCGAGATAGAGGAATGGGGGACAGAGGAGGTCAGGGTAGACAGAGAGACAATGGGTATGGAAATCGAGGGAGGGGTGGTGGAAGAGGCGGGTACGGTGGTGGAGAAAGAGGAGGATATGAAGGTGGGGATAGAGGAGGTTATGGTCGACCGAGAAGTAGGAGTCCAGAGAGAAGAGGTGGCTATGGGAGACGGTCGCCTTCACCTCCACCTCGAAGACGAGAGTCACCGCCCGCAAGAAGGAGGAGTCCATCGCCTCCCCGACGCAGAAGATCTCCCTCACCTGCTCGAAGAAGGGAACCTTCTATCACCCCTCCATTACGATCGAAGCCTGCCCCAACGCGACAAAGATCAGAGACACCGCCTATGAAGCGATCTCCATCTTCCTCACCACCGCCACGTCGTAGAGCCGAAGTAGCCCGTGGTCGATCAAGGTCAAGGAGTGAAAGCCGATCCCCCAGTGTGACGCCTCCTAGGAGAAGAAGACGATCATCGACTCCTCGAAGCAGAGGCCGTGACGATACCCCACCAAGAAGAAGAGACAGGAGCTCCAGTGATAGTCGATCACCTCCACCGCCAAAGAGAAGGAGGCGGTCATCTACACCACCTCCAAGGCGAGATAGAAGTCGGGATAGAAGTCGGGATAGGGAAGAAGAGGACGTCGTGAAGAAGGGCCGAGGTAGATTTACAGTGGAAGATGAGCAACCAGTAGCTAAAGAGGAGAAGAAAGTCAGGAAGCTAGAAGGTCCGTTAAGTAAAAGCAAATGGGCAGATTAGACCATAATGTATCACTCCGCGATGGTGCACATTAAGTGATCACTCCTGTTCAAAAACTCGATGTCCCCCTTCTTTGCTATGCTTCGAAAAAGATCACAGGAAGCGTGAAATGTCTCCGCGTGGATTGTATGGGCGGATTGATTTAGGACAAGTTGTTACATGATAACGGTAAGATTGCTCCATTTCAAGCTATTTTCTCCTATTCGTCTCTCTATCATCACCTGCATGTTCGCGCTGTACACTCCACTCGGCTTCATCTTTCATGATTGTCACGCATCCAACTCTATTGCCTGCTTTAAGCCCGAGCAGCAGCATGGGCTTCGGCGATCCGTTCATCCTCTTCAGCTCGCTCCACTTCCTCTTCGAGCCTGATTCTACCATCCATTTCTCTCGTTCTCTTCCAGGCGATACCAGCGAGTAAAGCGACGGGGTGAAGAACGAGGCAGATGACAAGGGTAACGAGCAGAGGAGTAGGCTTGGGTAGAGCAGTGGTGGGTAAAGTTGGTTGAGATCGAGGGGAAGAGAAGAGTATAGTAAACAGAATCCATTCGGATGCCATGGTAAGCAGGCTGTTTCGTCAACTGTGATCAACTTGGTAGTAAAACAACGCACTATTGTCTCCTTGCACCTTCCCAAATGGCCATAACCACGTTGACACCGGCGATACCGGCGACCGCTTGCCAGGTATATTTACCCCATGTTTCCTCGTTCTTGGTGACCCAACCAAGAGCGATGAATCCGTTGTGTAGCCAGTCAAGTTCGAAGAGGATGACAAGGAAGAGGGCCATCGGAGCATGGATGAAAACAGTGTCGAGCGGTCGGTGCATTGTCTGGGGGTACTTGAGGAGAGTGAGGTGGATCGAGAGACTGGACGAGTCAGTATAAACTGTTTGAGCCGCTTCTGCCAATCTTCGATACACTCACATGTTAATGACATTTACTAGGATCAGAATCTCTGCCACAAGGTACAGCTGCAAAGTCTGAAAGAGAGTTAGCTATGATCCATCTGACCTAATAGGTAATCTATTCACGAAAGATACGGCCCAAGCGGCCTGGATCCAGTTGGCGATAGCAAATCTGAGCCCCACACCATGGACAAGAGTTTCTTTGGTCTCATCTTTTCGTGCGAGAAGAAGCACCAGACAGAATCCAACTATGATTGTCAGCTCGTTCTCAGACAAAAGGTATTCAACTGATTCACCTTGAAGTAGATACAGGAATCCCCAATACATCCCTACCATTAGGGCGTTTGGTGACAGTAAAGTCGGGTTCAAAGCATTCAGCCCAGCTTATAGATATCAGCTATTACTAATGGCTTCGTTCGGATAGCTGACTTACCGAGTCCAGGTTTGAGAGCCAAAGCGCAGACCAAATTCGCACCCATAGCAATTAACACTGAGATTGGCACAGCAATCTGAAGTCTAACCAGTCTCATCGATTCCCGGAATTGAGAGGGAGTGATGATCTCCTCTGGAGCAGCATCATAGCTCGACATATTGGCTCAGTAAGTGAATGGATGAGTGGATGTTCAAGAGAGAGAGAGTGAGGAATAAACAATTGGGCTCAAGGGATTGTCATGACGTATCAGATCGGAATGTGGCACTCTTAGATTAAGTGGCAAAGAACGATCCTTGCGATGGGCAAATACCACAAGGTGGATAACGCAAAAGAGCATGTAGAAGCGGCAACCGTACCTCCTAGTCCTCAAGCTGATTCACGGAACTGCTGCTCTGACCTTTGGTTGAGGTACAGGATGTGCGTACAGTAGCTTTGCCGCCCTGATTCCTTCGCTTCGTCTCAGCTCGAACGTAAGAAGCACTACTGACAGATGAACCATCTCTGGGCGATCCACCGCTGAGAAAGGCGCTGGAAGGGGAGGTAAGAATAATGCATTCGCATCCTCTCCCATCGAATCTGAATGCATTCGCCAGTCGACAAGGAGATCGGTATATCGGTAATCCGTCATGTGCCAAGAAAGAGGAACAAACAGTTCGCAGAGCTGCCAAAACTTCTTGGCCCAAGATCCTGTTCTGTTCTGAACGAATACAGGTAAGGATACATTACTTGACAGTAACAAGAACAGCTGTCCACCACTGCAAGCACTTTGAATATATGCGGGGCGAATGCGGAGGTAAATTGTTGACGAGTGTGCCTGGATCTCGCTATCTATGTACTCGAGTAACTCGCTTGTTGGGATCCATATCATTCCACATTCTTCGATATAACATCAATCTATACATTCAGTTTATACACCTTTGGTCACCTTTAACAAACTCACAAGCGATACTCAACTATCCAACATGGCTGCTAGACTTAGATTAGAGAACAAGGTGAGTTGTTAGCTAAGATCACGATCGATATCGGTCGTTGCACCCTTGACTAAGCTGACTCTCTAGGTTTGCATCATCACTGGTGCTGGATCGTGTGTACTACTTTGATTCACACCTATATCATCGCTGACCTGAGGCCTCTTCATTCTTGTCACCCATCTTGCTCGTAATTCTCAAATACTTTCTACCTCGACTGATCGCGCTTTCTCTTATCGTATGCGATCACCATCACAGCGGTATCGGACTTGAAACAGCACTGCAATTCGCAAGCGAGGGAGGCCGGGTTCTCCTCGCTGATATCAACCAAGTCGCTGTCGACAAAGCCGCTGAACTTGTCAAGGAAAGATACCCAACTAGTGAAGCCACAGGAGTCAAGTGTGATGTCAGCAAGGAGGCAGAGGTCAAGGCCGCTGTTGAAAGTGCTGTAAGCAAGTGGGGACGATTGGATGTCATGGTGAGTGCTTCTATTTGCTCTTTTGTCTCAGAAGAAACGGGTCTGTCGCGAAACGATTGCACAGAGAGCCGAGGGAGATGAACACGTCATGAATGATGCTGACCTTTATAGTTCAACAACGCCGGTATCATGCACTCCGCGTGAGTTGATCCACATTTTCGTGTGTGCAAGAACTGACAAACTCAGCGATGATGATGCTATCAACACTGAAGAGAAGATCTGGGACCTTACCCAGAGTATCAATGTGAAAGGTGTTTGGTATGGTTGTAAACACGCAATCATCGCCATGCGAAACGTGAGTGGCCTCATTAGCGTGCTATCCCGACGTGTGACTGATCACTCTTAGAACAAGGAAGAACCAGAGAAGGGTCTCCATGTTGGCGGTTCCATCATCAACGTCGCGTCTTTCGTTGCTATCATGGGTGCTGCTACTCCACAACTGGCTTGTGAGTCCAGCGCCTATACCAGGCTCTCCTTTCGCACGGGATCATGAAGAGCAGAGAAGCTGATTGCTTTGCAGACACCGCCTCGAAAGGTGCTGTCTTGGCCATGACCCGAGAATTGGCAATGGTTCACGCTCGAGAAGGCATGAGGTTCAACGCTCTCTGCCCGTGAGTGACACTTTGATCACACTCTCAATGTCCTGACGCTTGCTAATCCATCACAGTGGTCCAATCCGAACGCCTCTACTAATGGACTTCCTCGACACCTCAGAGAAGCTCGATCGACGATTGAACCACGTTCCCATGGGTCGATTCGGTGAAGCTGTCGAACAAGCCAAAGCTGTAGTCTTCCGTGAGTCAGGTGGTTGTATCGGCCGAAAACGTGAAATTGACATGAATCAATAGTCGCTTCCGATGACTCTTCCTACATCAACGGTACCGACTTCCTGGTTGACGGTGGACTTCACGCCTGTTACGTTGTGAGTTGAAGGGCGACAATCTGCGTTTCCATCTGACGCCTCTAGACTCCGTACGGAGAACAGAAGCTTGCCCCTCCAACCGGTCTGCTCCAGGCTTAAGTGCAAAGTGATGACACGGCGGTGAACACGAAGCATGGGCGGAGGACGATGTAATCAAGAGAGCATAGCAGACAACATATGACCATGCATAAGACATTCTAAGATAACCCAGTGTGTGGCTTGGTTTGTAGGGCAGGAGAGGGGCGAAGAGAGAAGAGGTGTGAGGAAAGACGGGAAGGTCATCCTGTAGAAAGTCAACGACAGTGGTCTAGTCATTATGGGTGCTATCAATCCACGGTCCGGGGTCTATGTTCATGCTTCCCTCTTCATCTTTTTGCTTGATGGCTCTCGAGCAGCAGATCTGCGAAGTCGTAACAGTAATTGTTTCCGTCGGAATGCAGCGCTACCGAAAGTTCATCTGGTCATTTTATGAGTAGCCGACTTTGAGTCTCGATATATCTTCACGATAAGACATTACGAGGGAAGCGAATACTCACAGAGTCTCATATACGACACTCTGCACCTACCGTACTCTGTCGCTACCGAGACTTCCGTTAAAAAAGCTTACAAACCCGACATGTCGTCTTATACCGTTCCCGATCTGAAAGGTGCTTCGACGTGGAAAGATCACCAATGGCCTCCTCTCCAAAACGATTTACTATTGCGATCAGCAAAAGGAGAAGAGACTGAGCGAGCACCAGTGTGGGTGATGAGACAAGCGGGACGATATCTTCCTGGTGAGCGGATACGAAGACGGAGTCCAAGGTTTCTCTAACGATGTTGGTAGAATTCCTAGCTGTCCGAAAAGATCATTCATTCTTTGAATGTTGTCAGACACCCTCTATCGCTTCTGCCCTTACTCTCCAGCCCATTGACCGGTACCCCCGATTAGACGCCTCGATTATCTTCTGTGATATCCTTGTGGTCCCTCAAGCAATGGGTATGGAAGTTCTCATGGAACCATCCAAAGGACCTGTTTTACCTCAACCATTACTTGATCCTTCTCACCTTGAGCGATTGAGGACTGATGTCAATGTGGACAAAGAGCTGGGATACTTGTTCGAGGCAATCACGCTTACTCGACAAGGGTTGAAAGGACGAGTACCGTTAATTGGGTTTTGTGGTGCTCCTTGGACACTTATGGCGTATATGTGTGAAGGAGGTGGATCAAAGACTTTTGAGAGGAGTAAAAGCTGGTTGTACAAGTATCCAGAGGAGACTAAGGCTTTATTATTGAGAATAGCGGATGTTTGTGCGGATCTCTTGATCGGTCAAGTCCTTGCTGGTGCTCAGGTATGTCTACTATCACAATATAGTAGTGGGTTATATTGACATCCCCAGATGCTCCAGGTGTTCGATTCTTGGGCGGGTGAACTTACTCCATACGCTTTCCAGACATACGCTTTGCCTGCTTGTCTCCACATCTCGCACAAAGTCCACAACGCACTAGAGAAAATCGGTCATCCTCCCGTCGCGATCACCTTGTTCCCCAAAGGTGTACATGCCGCTTCGTCACTCAAACTCCTCTCCGATCCCAAAGAGACAGGATACGCTACTCTCGGATTAGACTGGGCATTAGATCCCGTAGAAGTTAGAGATATCGTTGGATCAAAAGTTAATTTACAAGGTAATTTCGATCCTGTCATTTTATATGGAAGTAAGGAAGGAATCGAGATTGAAGTCAAGAGGATGTGTGAGAGGTTCCATAAAGCTGGAGGGGGATGGATCGCCAACTTGGGTCATGGTATCACTCCGAATGTGAAACCAGAGGATATGGGATGGTTTTTAGAGTGTGTTCATAAGCACTCTCAGAGGGCGTAGATGAATTGTTCGAGGATACCGCTTATGAATGATACATCTCTCATGCTCGTGTGGATATACCTATCATGTGAACACCTGGCTTATATATCTGATCAACCTTTCGAAGATCTATGGTCCTGATCGAATATCTGTTGCTCCTCCGCTCTGTAGATTCGTTAGCTATGAGCCGTCGTTCAAGACAACTCACCATGACAGCCTCAATCTCTCTATCTGACAACTCCTTGACCTGCCATAATCGACCGGGAGCTTCCCAGAAATTCTCGAAATCCACTGGTTTCCCATTACTCTTATAAGGACTTTCGTTTGATGCATGACTTGATCCACTCTTTCCAACACCACTCGGATCCCTTTGTCCTGCACCTGTATCATCTGGTGTTTTCCCTTTAGCGGATTGTTGAGTCGATTGACCTTTAGGTGTTGAAGATGGATTTGAAGCTCCATCAGAGGTAGATTGAAGTTTAGCAAGGAATGATTGAAAGTTGTCGACTATCTCTTGAGGAGCAGCAGGGTGAGGCGCAGGTGCGTGAGGTCCTGGGATGATCAGTTTACTGTATTGAGTTTTGGGAGTGAAAGCAGCCATGGATGACATACCATGTTTGACATCTTGACGATTTCCAAGGAATCGGATCATAGGTTGATAGACCTGTTTAGCTCGTATTATCCTTGTTGGCAGCATTGTGAGTGTGGTTGTCTGATTGTAGGGACGTTGGTAGAGAGATAGGTCGAGATGGATGCAAGATCAAGGTAGAGTATAGTAACCAGTTGAAGCGGAAACGGCCGCGAAGGTAAAGTGAATTACAGCAACCGATATTTCCGAAATTCAACAAATTGTCATTCATCTCTGTACTTTTATTATATACGGCCAATATCGCCTTCGACTGCATAGCCGAGAGCTTCTAGCATCCATCAAGGTAACTCGGACATATCAGGACACGGATCCTGGGAAAGGAAGTACCCTTATAAAAGCAATCGGCGTAGAATCAGACAAATCACTTGACCCCTCCATTCGATATCCATCAAATCACATTCAACATGGCATCAACATCCACCTCTGTTCGTCGATTAGCAGGTCCCCATAAACTTCCTCATCTACTATCAATCCTTCCGTTATCAGGCCGTCACTCGATCATTCGACCTGTCAACGCACCCGCCAATACCCTATACTTGGTAACGAAATCCAAATTGAAATTCTCGGCAGTAGAACCAATAGAAGTGACAGAAGAGGAGAGTTCGAAAGTAGCTGGAGGGAAAGTCGGTGGGATTAATGAGGTGAAGAGGGAAGTGAAGAATCTAAAAGCGAGTAATCCGGTAGATGGGGGGATTGTCAAGGCGCATGGGAAAGCTTGGGGAATGTTTTTCAAAGATGGTGAGTGTCTTTGGAGTTGAGTCGGACATGGAAGTACAGCGAAAGTCAAGGGTTGAGTGACAGTGAGGGTCGTACTGGGAGTACAAGTGGAAATTTAGCGAGAATAGCAACCAAGAAGCTGAGGCTCTTTGATCCCTTCCACCAGAGGCAGAGGCAGAGGATAAAACTTTATCGTAGACCCCTACGACCTATATCGAAACCGGCTTCAAAAACTCATACTAATCTTCTCAGACCGCTTCGTCCCACAATCTCAGTCGAAAAACGCTGCTACCCAAATCAAATCTCTCAAAACATCTTGGATCGCTATAGATCCTCAAACTCTACCTTCTTCCACATTGGAATCCATCAAAAACTATAAAAGTCAAATGGAACAACATCAAATAGCCAAAGAAGAGTTATTATCAGATCGAGCGAAAGTGTGGAAAGAGAAAAAGTTGGTTGCAAGTAAAGCGAGATTGGATCTATTCCAAAAGTTGAAGCTGAGGAGGGTGGAAGATGAAAAGGTCAAGATATTGTATTAGGGGATAAGGTGATCACGCAGGCTATTAGATGCATCGAGTCATAATCATGATAGTGATAAGTGGTAAGGATGATACAAAATTACAAAAGGGTACTATAGACAACACGACACAAATAACAATCTCCGCTAATCGACTCTTCCCATAAACCTGAACCTCTCCAAGGGCGATGTCTTCCTAGGCTGATCCAACTGATTCTCATCCGTCGGTGACGACCTCTTATTAATTACAATCTTCCTCTCTGGAGTTACCTCCTCCATGACCGGTACGTTCATCTTGCGTGGGGCAAGAATTGGAGCAGGTTTAGGCGGCGGGGAGAAAATCGGATCGTGGTAAACTTTCCCAGCTATTGGCTTCGCTTTGGTCCTGGTCGATCTAGGTGCTGGGAATGCCAGTGAACCCAGAGCATACTTCGCTTTCCATCCCGCCGATATGATCTTTGCCCTTTCATCCCTTGACTTCTCGATCTCTCCCGCTTCTTCCTCTTCTTCGCTCTTAATGACCACTGAACTTCGCTTTCTCTTATTGGTGATCTCGGCAGCAGGTGTCACCACCTCGTCCTCTTCTATACTGTCGCTGGATAGTCCATTCGTGGCACGCTTGTTTCGAGCTTCATATGGTTGACAAGCGATGATAGGCGATGAAGCTGGTACCAGTATAGACGATAATCTTGACAATGGTCTCTGGGCTTTCCCCGTTGGTGTTTGAGTAGGATATTGTATCGAGTCCAAAGACGGTATCAACGAGGACGACGCCGCAACCAACACTTTGTCTTCGGAGAGCCGCGTACACCTTGTCGGCGACGCCGGGGAACTTGCTCGTTCTTGTTTCGGCGTTACTGAGAACGGTTCATCGTCGTCATGCAGGTGAACGGGTGAGGAGACCGCCGGAGTGGAACACCTCGAGAAAGCCGGTGAGGTCAATTGGGTCTCTTCGTTAACGTCCGCTAATCCCGGCGAGCTCGCTATACGAATAGGCGAAACGAAAGGCGACGGCGATCGCATAGTCTCAACAAACGGCGGGCTTCCCGATGGATCACCTTGATCCAGTTCGTCGTCCGATTCGCTTTCGTCTGTAGATTGCCAGACCAGAGCTTTCGCTTGCTCTTCAACAGCCTCTTCCAGTACCCTTTTCTCTGATGAGAAGAACTTGCTTTTCCTTGGCTTGCTTGGACCAGCTAGGGGTTGGTCGATAGGCTGAGCTGAACGAGAGTAGAGTGACTGATCGGAAAGACGAGATGGGCCTAACGACATTTGACCGATACGCTTAGGCAAGGGAGCTGAGTTTGTTCTCTTTCCCCCTGATGCATGTCAGCTGGACGTAGATTCGACAATTTCGGTCAGCTCACGTATGACGAAAGAGTCCATCGGACCGGCAGTGATATTGGTCTTCGAGCTGGTACGTAGAATCGGCTAAGCGGGGTCAGTCCAGCATTCAGGAGGCCTCGACAAACAGACCTTTGGCGATGACATCGATCGGGCCAAGGCGTGTCGATTCTCAGGCTTGAAATCTGGCCATTGATCTTCAATCGGTTCTTGAGTCTCTGGGTGGAGATCCCCTCTTGCCATTCCTAGCGCGATATGAATCTCGACATCCCTCGAAGACAGTCAGTTTTGGCTACATCGAACATCCTCGACAGCAAACTCACAAGCCTATCCACTTCTCGTCCTCCTCTTCTAGACCATCTTCCGGGAAATCGTTTAATGGAACAAGCTTCTTCAGTCCAGGATGAAAGACACGTTGATGAATGAAAGCAAGCTCTGCTTGAGCAAAGTCTTTGGCATATTCCATAGGCATAGTATGTGCGCCTTCCAGCCGCAATGTTTGCAAGACCTGCTTGTTGTCAGCTTGAACCGACCACTATGCTGACGGAGCTTACCTTCTCTACCGTCTTGTAACGCCGTAATAGTCGATGAGCGGTCTTGACTCCTATACCAGGAATGGAAGGCAGATAGTCGCAACCTGACAGCATCTGCCGAACTTCAGCTGTGATCACTGCGTAATCATCGTAGTCGACTCACCGCCATACGCCTGAATTGTAAATCTGTCCACCCGTGCATTGGAAATTCGGCGATGGTAGCCAGCTTGTCCCGATGTATCGAAACGCATTGACCATTCCCGTCCATCTTGAATATGACCTGAGCATTATCAGCTCTCTCCTTGACGAATCTGGCAGCTGCATACCTGTCGACAGCCAAAGACGAGTAGATCCGAGTCTTCGGTGATGATCCCATCGACGAACCCCTCTCTTTCCAGGAAACATAGTTGAGCATCTGCTTCATATGGCGCAACGACATAATCCACATTTTCCGCCCGCAATGCCTGTTAGGTACGTCAGCTTGTTCCAAAACGTCGTCATGAGAAGAAAGCTGACCTTTATCAATTGGAATGCCATTTCCGGAGTGATATCCAGACATTTGGTGTAGAAATCCCTAGCTTCCTTCTTCCTTCCTTGTGATTCGAGGGATTGAGCCTTAGCAAGGTTATCTGCTCGGGATCTACATATGATCAGTTCAGACTCTATTACTGCCAAGATCCCACTCACTTGGCTCGGGATACCTCTGTACCCTTCTTGGCGGGTAATGGACCTCCATCAAAGACTATATACGGGGTAATTCCGAAATGTCGAAGGAGTCTCACGCGGTGCATTGCATAGTCGACCCAGCTGTCGAGTCAGTTGATTTTATCTGGTAGGATCGCCAGGGTGAAGTACACCGAGGATGGTCGCAAGTCCATTCTGATGCCCCTCGTTCGACGATTGATGAGGGTCTGGGAAGAGGACTTACCGTGTCGTCTTTTCTCCTTTTACAATCGCTTCTGCACACCCGAAAGCACCTTTATGCAGCCAGACATAAGCCTATCAGTATCAGTATAGCTAATTCTCCTCTGATCACCATGCATAAGGCAACTCACATCCACAGCAAGTCTATGACGCGTCAGCTCCACCTTTTTCATACAGTTAGAGTCACCCACCTCTTGCCTTTAAACTGAGATATATGACCATTTACTTGTATCTCCTTTAGCATGGGCAACAGCCCTTGAATACCCATAGTGAGATTAGCATGCACAGTAGTAGAACCAAGATCGGAGTGTCAAGAAGAGAGAGAAAGTACGAATGTCAAAATGGATATTACGAAAATGTAATTTAAATAAGTCGCGTCGGCACAAAAGGGTAATGTTCAAATAGGGGGATTCCCTGGCGGGTATAGGAGTGTTTCTAGGTATAGAGTAGTTTACATGCATGTTGAATGGAGAGATTGTGATCATCCAGTACTGAGAGTCAACTGCAGTCGTATGGAGACATGCAGAGATGCTGAAGATAAACGGGTATAGAGTCATCAGAACCCGCATCTGTCCATCCACCTTTCTACCTCCTACGCGTCATCAGTGAAACATTCTATTCGATTGCAAGCAAGAGTAATACTCACCACTCTGCTCTTCTCACCTCTCTGTCCATCTACTAGCTCCTCCACACTCACGCCTTTACCACCTCGACCGACTCCCTTACTCGCACTTTGCATAATCCTACTCGTCTTCTCTAGTCCCTCTAATCCTGCTTGATCACTCATAATGAGTATTGGAAAATGCGGCTCATAACCAAACGTTGGCCATTCCCACTGATCTACGCTTTTGCCCTTCCTATCGTCCTGATCTCCTGGAGGATTTATCATAACAATCCCACTCGCCGGATGATCTTCTATATAACTCTGAGTCAACAAACACGCTCTCCCACTCGCGACGATGATAGGTGGGAAAGGGATAGCCAAAGTCCTAATTTGAGTCGCTAGAGCACCCACCATCATTGCGAAAGGTTGAGGACTTGTTGGTACAGGAGGGTTAATGTCAATCTCAACAGCCGTATACCCCTTTTCAGCGAACATCGCAGACCAATCGGTGAATGCTTCGTCGGAAGTCCCGTCGGATATGCCAGGAGAACGAAGGAAGACTATAGGCCATGGAGATTCACGTGGAGCGATTGGAGAAGGTCGACGAAGGAGGAAATGGGTACATTGAGCTTGAGGTTGAGAGCTGTAGTTTCGGGTGAGTCCGAAGAGGGATAACGAAGCGGGGTGTCGAAAATTGAGTAAAGGTCGGAATGCCGCCATGCTGGGTAACAGATGAAAACTCTTGATGCTGAAGTGGGGATATTATGTGAAAGATAACTAATGCTGTCTTCTACGGCAGATGAAGCGTAAAATGACAAGAAATCAGTGATTGAGTGGTGATGACGTCACGGCCTCAACTATATCCTCCCGCTTGATCATGTCCATATAGCAAGATGTCTGGGCTGAGAATGCATAGCTTTGCAAAAAGTCTCTTGACGACTTAGAGGTTCACGAATTCACCGCAATATTGTTAGCTCTGCAATCGCAATGTTCCTGCTTTTCTTTTCAGATGTTGATTTACCGGTTGTCAATTGTCGAAGTCGACCGTCAAAGGTAAGCCGGGATTGCGAACATGATGCGAGGACCTTATACCCGGGGAAAGAGAGTGTCAGTAGCTTCAAATCCCTACCATGCGGGACAGTTTGATCACTTCACAATGAACTGCATTGTAATGTCGACATAGGTTCACACGTGATATCAGATGAGGAAATTGGGCTCGCAGGTTCAGAAGCGTTCAAACTGCAGACAGCCAGGGGTCTTATGATTAGGGAAAGCGGGGAATCTGGTTATCGCCTTTGAACATAATGAGAAACTCTTTCTTGCCTTGTATCTAAATGTATGTCTAATTCGACATGACAGACCAAATCGGATCACACAACGAAATCATCGTGACATCGAGTGGCAAAGTGAACAAATGGTGAGATTGACCAACAACGAAGCGTGTTGGATTGTACTGTAACAGAGGTATCTTCTGAAATGATGCCTTCAGGGAGATATTCTTCAAATATACAATACTCACCAGCATATTTGTGCTGCATGTCGGCGACCTGTTTGGTTGAACGTTTGGTCTGCTGTCTCATGAGTTTGTTATTGTTGCGATAAATGTCTTTGGTGTTTCCTCTGCAGAACTGCGACCCTGGTCCCTGTCAAGTATGGGGAGTGATTTCTTGATACTCCCAACTCTGAAGTAAAGCAATGCCTCCCATTTTATCCTTTTGAGCCTTGCTTGCGCTATCTGATCCCCAAGACCAACTCGTTTACCCATTTGCCACCCAAACTGCACTGAGCCAGTGCGAACGGGTCGTACGTACGGGTCACCAAGTTCAAAAGTCCGATATTTCTAGTTGTAGCTCTGATACCCTTTCTCAGATTAGACGAAAGATGCCCTTCTTAAAGGTCCAAAGTGTATACATGGACGGACAGCGGCTATTCTTCAGATCTGGACACTTACGTAACACGAGAACAACTCCTAATCCATGCCTATTTTACACTTTCATAGGCGTCAATTCGCTCATGTCCGACTTCGGTCTCATCTAACGTCAAGTCATCTCACGAAGCTCAACACTACATCATTCATCCGTCCATCCAAGATGTCCATCCCGAAAGTACGTGAACAACAACAGCCTGTAGATTCTGCTCGCCTTCATCAAGCTAATTGTGCTTAGTCTACTTATGATCCTCGAAGAGTATTCCGGTTCTCCCTCCCGACCTTTGAGGTTGGACCTAAGACTCGATCAATCGGGACTTATCTTTCTGGTGGACTTGTGAGTGATTCATCTCTGCACTACCCTCAGTGACTGCCTGTGGGGTCTACGTCTTCGACCGGCCGCCTATGATGTTTGGATGGAAGCTGATTCCATCAGTTCGCCTTATCGTATTTCCTCCTCTTCGACGTTGCTACACTTTCCAAGCACCTCAAACCCCCTCCGGACGCACCATACGATCTAATTCCTGTTCACATTACATTCGTTGACTGGATCCCTGCCATATGCTCTACTCGTAAGTAGTTAGTTTCTTACCCCTCAATCTACTCACCCTTTGTCGAGCGGTGCTCCTTTGGATTTAACTAATGACCCTAGTTGGATTCCTCGTCACTTCGATTCTCGATAAATCCCATTTAAACTCGGCATTCCAAGCTGATAGCTGGGGATCTGATGGATCAGCAGCATGGAGAGCTAGAGTCGTTTTATTCATCGGAGTTGCATTAATGGCGGGAGGTCTGGCTGGGAGTCTGGTAAGTGATCTTCTAGCTTTTCATGATCAGGATACCCCCGCTAACTCCATGTAGACGGTGCTTATCCTCAAATACATCATCCCGGACTATACAGCATACATTTACTATGGGATCGCCAACGTCCTTATGAACGGTGGTATAATGCTTTCGTGAGTCTGCTAATCGATTCTTATTTTTCCTTGCACTAGCTGACAATTCCCCCCAGCGCGATGATTCTTTGGATCTCACAGAGTGGTAGTGATGAGTACGAGTACCAACTCACTGTATAAGAACATAGTCCAGTCTGTTCCCCGGCCCATTGTGAACAAATGCATAGATTGCAATCCCGTTACATTGTAATTTCTAGCCCAAAATGATATCAGTACACCCTACCAACCAAAAGCATCACCTAGATATTTCCCCAATTGGTTCATATTCCCTTCAACCACGTCCAATAACCTCTCTTCTATATTCCTAAAACCCATTATTGCTCTATCCCTCTCTTCTCTTATCATCCCTTGAATATCCTCTTTACTCGCTACATTTTCTTCCTCCTCTTCCTCTTTCAGTATACTTTCCGGGATGGGTAAACCGAATCTCTCTTCTACTAGATGTTTCTTCTTCTCTTCCTTTCTGGCGAAATCTTGAGTATCGAGGCTGATTTCCAGTCGAAGTGTTTTGGCCAGATTCCGGATGATTAAAGCAGTAAGGAAAGGTGTTCCGGTAGGTTGACGATTCGCGTCTGTCGATATGGTCTTGCCCGTGAATGCTAATTTGACGTTTCGCGGTAGTGGAGGTGGCAATCGATTTGTGATTTTAGAGTAGGAAATGTGATGTTCGGGAGTAGAAGGGTGGATAGTGATCATCTCAGGGACGTCCGGCCTCTTGATCGACGGGAGATGTGTCAATATATGTTGAGGGGTATTTGGTCGTGTACACGATGCCCATTCACAGGTCGAAGGCGGAGGTGAAGCGTTGAAGTGGAATGTCTGAATATGATCGTATAATTCCAATGGGCTCTGAAATCCTGCTGCGATAGGACAACCCCTCCATCTACACACAAACCGATCATCATCATCTAATCCATCAGCTGGCGATAATGAGAGGGAATAACAAATACTCACCGGTACCCTTCCGGAAGCCCATTCCTGCAATTACAAATTTTTGTTCACCTTGGGGATTCATCCATATCTTCGCTGCAGCGCCTGGGAACGCTACCGTGACATTCTTGATGACTTCTGACGCGCTGTATAACTGTTCAACAGTCGATGGGTGCTGGAAGAAGTCTTTGTATGCGTGCCAGAATGTGACTTGGGGGAGTTGAGAGCTGGAAGAATAGACGAATGTCTCGTGCATCCTGGGGGAATTAGTACAGTTAAGAGTGGAGAGTCTTTAGCTCACCATGTGATCGACCTTTGAGGTTCCGGCAGAGTGTACAGGAGATTCCTCGTTGACTGCGACAACACCGGTGGATGCTCTCCTACCTCGTTGAACACCCCTTCCCCATTCGTCTCCGCCATGACCCTCTGAGCCGCTTCTCTCTCCGTCCCTCTCCTCCTCATCGCCTGTACAGCTTGAATCGTCCCGCTTGCTGGATTCCTCACCGTCTTACCCATTAGATGAGGTTTGGGATCCCACATCGCAGGATACGGTTTCGCCCCGTATTCTAATAATGGGATAAGGTTTTTAATATATCCTGGGAAGTTGGGGTGGGTAAGGATTTGACGACAGTACGTCGAGTTCGATGATAAGACGAATAAGAGGTCCAAGAGGAGTTCAAGTAGAGGCGTAGGTGGTGTGAGAGTGATGAGGTTGAGGATATGCGGGATGAGATCCGTTGGAATTGGTGGTAAGTTGGGGAGAGATCCAACATGAATGAGAATAGGAAGGATATGATTGATCATGGCATTATCTCGAGTATCCACCAGTAACTTTGGGAGGATTTCCGCGAATATCGATAATATTGACGAGGAAGGAGACTTCAAGTTTGGTAAGATTCCCTGGATGATACTAAGTAGATGACTGGTAAATTCGGGATATTTCACCGTCGTTTCGAGTAAACAGTCATAAGGTAGTTGAAAGAACCTCTCGATAAGGTCAAGTAAACTCTCTCGACACATGAGAATAGCGTTATTCGGGATGAACGAACAATTCCTTACAACCAATAAACTCTCTGTCGCTCGTTTTTCCACTACTGGGTCATCCGTCCATTCCGGTATCAAGGCCGATATGACTTTTCGCTTTTTCGAAGCAATAGTCCCATTCCTTACTCCAGTGATAATGGAGGATTTCTCCAATTGAGAGATGAATAGTCCAGGCCAATGGATCAAGGCGGAAATACCATCTACCCATGTCTCCAACTTAAACCTTTCAGGATGCTCATATGATCCTACGACAAGTCGAGGTAGAGCCCAATCGACTTCAGAGGGTATACCCGATCTTAATGCAAGGAATAACCGATTTCGAGGTCCTGGATGTAACTCATTTTCATGTGGAGAGTAAGGTGAAGGAGTCGATGGTTGTCGAGATGTAGATGCGTGTGGGGATTGTGAGTGAGATAAATGCGTTGTCGATTGACGACTATGGAGTGAGGTCGCCATGATGGTAAAACGGGTGGATGCGTCGAGAGGGAAGTCCTACTTGTTATAGAGTCATAATCTCAACTCAAAAGTAATGTTGATATTAGATCTGACATGGTGAGACGCGTTTGAGATTCGAAAGGTACGGCATTGATAACAGAAACGCTTTTGACACGTCACGACTGTAGGTATGGGAGCTGTCCATCCTATGCTTGGCTATGTATACTGCTCGCCTCCGTCAACACCTATCGCTGATCAACCACCATTGTGCATGCCCAGGTGAAGCCGAAGTCGTAGTTGACAGAACGAACCATGTGATGGCTTGCATGATCATGTCCAATAATCTACAACTCTTCGAAACAAACGTATCCTTATTCTCCTTCTTACCAGCTACAACATGGATCGACGAAAGCGCTAAGACGACCTGTGAAAGTATGTCCTCCCTCGGAATCGAACAACCGATAGCAGAAGGGACTATGAGGTGTGACGAGGTGAACTGTTATCAAACTGACGACATCAGCCAAATACGCCAGATCAACTAACCAGGCAAAGACTCCTGCTCGACCTTTGACATCTTCTTTCCATCCTTCCCTTTCCCAACAGTTGAATTCCCTTTCTTGGCCGGAGACTTCATCGCTTTTCTCGAAGGCATCGACGAGAAAGTTGTATTGGTATTAGTACTCTGTGTCAATCCCGCTGCCAACCCTTCTTTCTCTTTCCAGCCCGTCACCTTTGTGATCTGGAGAATTGGATTGATATGGGGAAGAACACCACCTTGGGAAATGATGACTTTTCCAAGAAGATTATTGATTTCTTCGTCATTACGGATAGCCAATTGAAGGAATCGAGGAGTGATTCGACGTTTATTATCTATGGGATCAGTGGGGAAGGCATGGAGGTCACGATACTTACTATCGCGAGCTGCGTTTCCTGCAAGTTCGACAATTTCCGCTGTCAAGTATTCGAGAACAGCGGCTGTTTGTTCAGTGTGTGATCCAAGTAAGAAAGGATGAGGAAGAAGAAGGAAATTAAAGACCTAGTCAAGAGGAAGGAATACTTACTGAGGTAGACTGGAGCGCCAGCTGCGACTCTTTTACCGCGCAAAGCAGATCGAAGATGACGGTGAATACGACCAACAGGGACTATACGGCGTCAACTTGTTATCATAAAGAAGAGACAACAAAAGAAGGCGAAGAACGTGAAGAAGGTGAAGAGGAAGAAGGATACAAGAGGAAGACGGAGGGGCGTGGTACCGCAACAACTCGACACCTTTTGATTAGTGGTCTGCGAGAATCGCGATTGCAAGGCGAAACGAGGTGTCGAGCGTTAAGGATCGAAGACGTCCATGGGAAGTCGCAGAAGTCAAATGGGATGTAGAGGAAAAGGAGATCTCAGTAGAGTGCTCACATGTTAAGCCAGCTCTGGTTGACTTATTTCGAGAAGGTTTGATATCAGTCTTGGACGGCATGATGAGTTGAATGATGGTTCAGGATGTGAGTATAATGAACGTCAAGATGGATGAGGGGGGAAGAAGAAGAAGGATGAGGAAAAAGATATAGAATCTATGAATATGATCAGGGCGATCAGGTATGATGCGATGATTGAGCTTGGACCGCTGTTTCATCCTTTCCATCAGAGGAGGAAGGAAGATATACTTGATTCCTTGTTGAATCTTTCCTCACTTATGTGATGACGGTCAGTATCGTGGTCCTCAATTGTCAGTAGAAATATGCAAGGATGGCGGGTATAGCGCTCAAGAAGGTCAGAAGACCCTAGCAGAGGTGATGATGATCGAACAGAGAGAGGAAACAACCTCATACTCCATGTTGGCCTTGCTTGATCGATGCATGATTAGACTGTCAGATATGATCACTGTCCGGATCAATCAGTCATAGGTTTGCAGAGCATCATAGTCACCGAGCAGTGCAAAGATCAAACCAGTAACATGTTTACAGAGACGATTCATCTCGAACATAAGAGCGAAGACGAAGATATGAAAAGGCGTAAATTAGACTACAATAGCTAAATACGGGGCGAAAGACTACTACCGAATGATCCACTGTCTACATTCCTACAACCCACAGACCAGAGACAAAGTCGACAAGTTTACTTGGATGAAGAGAACTTGGTGACGGCCTTGGTACCCTCAGAGATGGCGTGTTTGGAGAGCTCTCCTGGGAGGATAAGTCGGACAGAGGTTTGGATTTCTCGGGAAGAGATGGTTGATCGGTGGTTGTATGAGGCGAGTTTGGAAGCTTCAGAGGCGATTCGCTCGAAGATGTCGGAAACGAAGGAGTTGAGGATGGCCATGGCCTTGTTTCTGTAAGGTGTCAGGGCGATGTATGAAAGATGAGAACGATGTTTACTCACGAGATACCAGTGTCTGGGTGGACCTGCTTGAGGACCTTGTAGATGTAAGAGGAGTAAGACTCGACCCTCTTCTTGGATCGCTTCTTACCACCCTCGACTTTGGCAGCAGAGGTCTTGGCGGCCTAATTGTCGTCAGGATGGAACAAGGATAAAATGTAATGTTTGACTCACCTTGGCTGGGGCCTTGGAAGCACCGGCTGGAGCCTTTGAAGCTTGGGAAGCTGGGGCCTTGGAAGCGACAGATGATTTAGGAGCCTGTAATGTTAGCAGTGATCAAGGTATAATATGATAGACGCGACTGACCATTGTGATAGAGTTGAAGTGTTGAGTGGGTGGTTGAGTGAGAAGACTAAAGTAGTTGACAAAGTTGAGCGATTGAAGTGGATGAAGAGGGATAAGAGTGATGTAGACTGTAGCTTAAGAAGGAAATGAGATGAACGCGTAGAGGGGGATGTATGGCTTTGGGTGAAGGGATGGGTCAAGGGTGACATGGACGGCATCATCTCGTGGCGTGTTCTTTCCCAGTGATTTGCGATTTAAAAGTCATGACGTGAACAATTGACGCGTCACACATACACGTCATGACTTTTCTGATAGGATCATTTGAAATTTAACCCTTAATACGTTGGAGGACGCCTCCGTCACGACCACCTGGCAGAGGATTCTACTTCGCGTCTATATTCCATCTATCCTCTTATAAAGTATCCACTACCGATCTCACTTCTTCCCTCATCCAACCAAGTCTTTCATTCACTCACTCAATCTTCACTCACACTCTTCTGCCTTCGGCTCTAATAACCCAAACCCAAATCAATCAACACAATGTCTTCCGGTGGTAAAGGTGGTAAATCTGGTGCTGAGACCAAGGCCTCTTCTCGATCATCCAAAGCTGGTCTTCAATGTAAGTTACTTGGACTTTCATCACTTGATCTCATATTGACATTACTCAGTCCCAGTCGGTAGAATCCACAGACTCCTCAAGCGAGGAAACTACGCTCAACGAATCGGTTCAGGTGCCCCAGTCTACCTCGCTGCCGTCCTTGAGTGTGAGTCACTATATGTCTTCCTTTGTTATTACCTTATACTGATAAACCCTAGACCTCGCTGCTGAGATCCTCGAACTTGCCGGTAACGCTGCCCGAGACAACAAAAAGTCTAGAATCGTGCCACGACACTTGCAACTCGCCGTCCGAAACGACGAAGAGCTCAACAAACTCCTCGGTTCAGTCGTCATCTCTCAAGGTGGTGTCTTGCCAAACATCCTTTCAGAACTCCTCCCAGCCAAGACTGCTAAGAAGGGTGCCAAGGCTTCTCAAGATGTTTAAACATGGGATTCGATTCGATTTCATAGCTTAGATAGTCTCTTTTCTACTTTGTACCTGCTACACCCTTTGTTTTCGCTTTCGCTAGCTTTTATTTGATGTCACGCGAATGATGTATCGTATGTGACCTGCGCACTATGCTGCATTCTCGTCTGTCTTTGTCTCCGGTCTTGTCTGGCTCTCGTTTATTCTGTTCGCCTCGGTCCTCATTCTTTCTGAGTAGAGCAATGGTGTCCCTTCTCTCTGTGATACAGTGTCATGGTCATCGTGATGCACCTAGTTTGTCCAACAAACATTTCACCGTTCCTTGCGACCTCCGGTCTTGCTTGCTTGCCATGTTACCGGTCTTTAGGGACTGAGCTGATCTGCTTTCTGGCTAGTTATGGGGCAAACCTCTATAATACACGGTCAGATTAATCAGTCTACTGAGCACATTCAGGCTTTCCAGGTTAACGCTAAAAACACCATCTTGATTTTTGGGCATTTCTATCTACAATAAGTCGAGCCAAACATCGTGCGATCAGTAGGTTCACCCGTTCATGTGTTAATTTCCTTGGATGAGACGTATCTCGGTTAAGACTTATCACGGTTAAGACTTATCGCGGTGCAGACTCATCGCGCTTCAGTAGTACCTAGATGTTCTCTTTGCTGGTGTTTTTGCCGATGTATCTTGGTTCTATGTGTGAGAGCTGCACAGTGCAGCGTTCTTGTAATGCAGTATGAGAATCCCCGATCCACTCAAGTATCCATTTTCTCTTAAATTTGGTATCTATCGGCATGCGTGACATACTTCATACGGACGAGTCGAAGAAGGCATTGCCCATGTCCGCCACCCAAACATCTTCGACACTCAGCACTTCTACAATCATTCTCTTTTCCCCATACTGCACAACGACCTGTACAAGGACCCATAACATTGAAAAGCTACCGCTGGCCAGGTAATAAGGGACTTCTGTGAGGTGACGGGATCTTCTAAGGATTTATGAGAGGTGGGATCACTGATAGGTGTATGGGTGGCAAACCTGCATTGACGATGTCTTTCATCTGTTTGGCCTTTTATGTCAATGATGATGTGGAAGGTTGATGATAGCACCGAGTCAACTGCCAGTGGGGTAGCATAATCTCGATCATCATCATCATCAAGAGGTTCCCTCATCGAATCATGTTTGAATATTACCCTGTCATCCCAGACTGGTTTTGTCTTTGGGCAGAATGTCTGATGTCCTCGCAACCTTCGTTATATCTCTTTGACTTCCAGCAGTATCCTATCATAGTGTACCATAGACCTATAACATACAACCCATGAGTCTTCAGACATGCATACCCTACAGATCGCCTACCCATAACATCATTTTCCACATCGGAAATGCCAGATTCAGTGGCAAACCCGTCGATGTGGCAGTGAGACCTTCTTCCAAGGGGTCTAGATGACAAGTCCACTGACTTCCCGTAATGTCATGTACTTAGCAAGACAATCCAAAACAAAGTATAGCATACATTACACGTTCTATACGAATCTAGCCAATGCACCTGTCTCTCTAATCACCTCTCCTCTTGCGATCTTCTTCTTTTGCTCATCACTCTTCTTCTGCGCTGCGACCTTTGCCCTCATGGCGATCTAACAGTGTCAGCTTGTGAGTCGCGATAACATGAAAGTAAAGAGAACATACCAGACTTGGATCAATGACATTCTTCTTCTTCTTCTTTAGGTATTTCTTCATACCACTACTCTTTCCTCTCATCTTGAATTTATCCTTGACGACTTTACCCGATTTCACATCTACCTCTTCATCTTCATCATCATCCCTCGCTTCTGCCTCTGGTTCATCCGCTTTTCCATCTACTCTTAATCGTTCTAATCTACCCAATTGTCTATAACTTCTGGATTCTCTCTCTTCGAATGTGCCCTTTGGTTTCTCACCGACTTTTCCAAGTATATCCGTATCGATCGTAATTAATTCAGGTCGGATCTTCTCTAGAACACCTCTTACGTCCCTTTCTCTTCTTCTTGATCGAGATTCGAATACGTCTGCTTCGTTTGAATCGAAGTTTGGTTCACCCGATCCAGGTACGAGTAAACTTGATATACCCTTTCCATGTCCGACTCCAAGGATATCGTCATATGGACAGAATTTGGTGGAGGTAGCTGATAATCCAGGTAACCGGAGTGTCAAGTAGGGTGAAGGTGTTTTAGAGTTCGATTCGGAAGTCAAATCCCGGTAGACGGTAATACCAGATTTACCTCCCACTGCCAACATACCCTTTTGAGAGTACGATAATGTTGAAGCTGGGTTCTTTAACGTCCATTCTTTCACTGATTTCCCCCACATTCTCGAATCCCAAATCTTCACTTTCCCGTCCATACCGGAAGTAGCGCAATATCGACCTACACTATTCTCAGATGGATCGATAGCGATTCCCGTTATTGGTCCGCGATGTGCAAGTAGCTTCACATGTGGTGTGGTGAGATTAGGTGACCATAACGTCATGGTACCGTTGGCATGACCAGCGTGAATGATAGCGGAATGAGGATTATGAGTGAAAGAAGTGGGTGATCCGAGATGAGTGGGGATTTGAGTGAGAAGTACACCTGTAGAGACATCGTGGTATTTCAGATATCCAGCGTGACCAATGGTGGTAAGAAGGTAATGGTAAGGTAAGAATTCGAGATGTGTAGTGTCGATATGTTGTTTCAGTTTACTGACGGAGGTCAATAATGGAGTCTCAGTTGTAATATAGATCTTGACTCACTGCAACTCCACACCATCCTGGTCATATATAAAGACGTATCGCTTTTGAGCTACGGCATAAAAGCTCTCCGACTGAAGAAATCTAATCCTGTCAGCTAACATGTACCGTTCAGACCTTGATGCTCACTTGATATCCCGCACTGTCTCTTTCAGCTGTATTTCCGAGTGCAACTTTCCAGCTTGCCAATCGAAAGTTGCAACATGACCAAAGCTTGATGCTATAGCAAGGTATCTGAGAAGTCAGTTAAGAGCCGTCGAGTGACAACTCACCTTCCATTCCTCGAGTAATCCACCATATAATTCCCCATATTCTCAAACTTTAGATCAAACCTCTTGGCTGCACTACTCGTCCCTATTTCCTGTACAATATCCTGTTGACCCACTCTCCACGTTCTCTCTCCTTCATCTTCATCCACTTCGATCCCACCCGCTCCTCCACCTAATGGAACGTTTAACCATTCATTAACCTCTTCTCGCTCTATATTCGCCCTTTTCGTTGTTACATCATTCCTGCCTACTTTCGCTCTCAACTTTTTATCTTTTATTCTAGAAACACTAGCGTCAGGTCGAATGGGTGTAGAAGATGATCCGGTAGGTAAAGATGAATGATGGAAGGAGGAAGGTAATCGAGTTTGACCTAGAATGGAGTGGGTGGAAGGATCAATGGATTCTTTCGAGGGTCCCCTATCGACAGTCTTGTGTCCAGCGGGTTTACGAGGTTTGGATGGTCCTGCTCTAGGTTTATGGATAGGTCCAGCGGAAGCGATCAAAGCGTCCATATTGATCAAGTGATTTGAAGACGATTACCTGCTGATCGATACCAAAAACTCTTCAGACACGCTGTCTATCAGTGATTTACATCAAGGTGGACTGAATTCGTTGAAATATGTTAAAAGATCTTAAAGTCGGTCATCACCGCCGGGGTAATCTGCGGTGGAGGGTGGCAAAAGTAAATTAGCTTCCGGTTTACACTGAACAGTATGGAGAAGACTCCGCTCGAGATGCTATAGTTAATTCAAAGCAAGGTCACGAACTATGTCAGTCGAATGGAGAACACACTGCCAGTCTCAGCTTTAGTATGCATTCAGAGTTTAGGGGACAGTAAACAAGAGCGAGCAGCGACCTTGTACCATCTGCAGACATCCTTGGAAGTATGCATCTAAAAACATACATGCAGGTGTAGCGAGGTCAATACGACGGAAAGGTGAATCACATGGATATCAGATTTGTCATCCGCTACAAGTGATAATGTCGAGGAGATCGACACTAACATGAACATGAGCCTTGATACGCGACTGTTTTCGACGCGTCGTCACCAATGATATCAATCTAACGATTCTCCTTCCGAAGCCACCATTCATGCAAGCATTCAACCCTATACTCCATCACCCTAGGAACCTCCTCGTCACCGTCTTCCATGCATAGTATAACCCCCACTATAATCATCGTGAATCACCGTATATAACACCGTAACGCCGTTCTTGATCTTTGCTGATTTTATCACGTGATTCGGGATTAGCTGAATCTCACTTGTGATTTCTGGCGCGTCACCTCAAGTCTGACCAAGGGGAATGACCTCTCCTAAAGGAATATTATAAACACTCATCTCTCTCTTCTTATCCCCTTCTCTTTATCCACTGCATCTCATTACAACTTTTTATAACTACTTTCAGTTTTAATCTTCCAAACCTTCATACACAATGGCTCGAACTAAGCAAACCGCACGAAAGTCAACTGGTGGTAAAGCCCCACGAAAGCAGCGTAAGTGGCATTAGTCTCTCATGACTCATATCATATGCTAATAATTGTATAGTCGCTACCAAGGCTGCTCGAAAGACTGCCCCAGCCACTGGTGGTGTCAAGAAGCCACACAGATACAGGCCCGGTACCGTCGCTCTCAGAGAAATTAGACGATACCAAAAATCCACTGAGCTCCTTATCCGAAAACTTCCTTTCCAGAGACTTGTTCGAGAAATCGCCCAAGACTTCAAGGTAAGTCAACTCATTCCTAACTGTCCTACAGTACACCACGTACTAACGATATTCAGACTGATCTCCGATTCCAATCTTCCGCTGTCATGGCCCTTCAAGAGGCTTCAGAGGCTTACCTCGTCTCCCTCTTCGAGGACACCAACTTGGCTGCTATTCACGCCAAGCGAGTCACTATCCAACCCAAGGATCTTCAACTCGCCCGACGACTCCGTGGTGAGCGATCTTAGATTTAGGATCTAGCTGGAGATCTTGAGAGATGAGAAGAGGTTTATTTTAGTCGGTGGTGGATGGTTTCGTATTTTCGATTTGACTTAGTCTTTTGTTGTGCGCCGGCGCTTTACTTGTCATGCAGCTGTGCCCCTTGATTTGTGTATGATTTCTATATGCTTCCAGCTGTGTTTAGTACTCCATTGACCAATGGTTGCTGCTCCGCCGGAATTCGCCACCGCCTGCCACTGGCGTGGATAAGGAACTTCTAACTGGCGCTCCCCCCGAGTATACCGACCGATAACTCGTCAACAGGTGCACGAGATTGCTGCTGAAGGTGACTTCTAGTCGTCTTCCCGAAACGCAAATCTATACCTATCATATGTTTTGTACTAACTATGCATGGTTGTAATCTACTTTTCCTCATCCACATCCATCTCCTCCTGACCATTACCTATCCTACCATCTTCATCCTCCAAATCGTCTTCAGTTGAACTGGCCGAAAAAACCTCTTTGCCTAACCTAGATGATCTTGGCGTGGCTTTCTCACCACCAATTTGTCTGCGAGGTCGGGGAGAAGCTCTATTGATGTGTGAGGGCGTTATGGGCGTAGGCATTGATTGGGACTGAGCTGCAGGGGCAGGAGTCGAAGGTGCGTCTCCCGAAGCTGCCTCGGCTTTGGCTCGTGCCATAGGGGAGATGTTCATGTGGTTACAGCCTGTATGTCAGTGATTGTTGAATGCATATATGTCGAAGTACTAACGAGGACAAATCCATTCTACACATGTTAGCAAGCTCACAACGCAGATATCACAGACTCACGCATTCGCTCCCACTGGTACTTGCTTCCGACCAGACCGTTATGCCTGAAACATTCTCCACAGACCAGAGCGAACTTGCTTTGAGCAGCTTGTGCTGGATTAACATCAGCTTGGGTCCCGATCTACAAAGCCGAAAGCTCACAAGGGTCATCACCGAGGATAGAATCAACTACTCGGTCATACCATCTCTTCTCCGGAGTAGGCAGGACAGGTTGAGCAGCTTGCATTTGGAGTTGTAGAGCAGCAGCTTGGTCAGGGGTAATCCCCTCTGGAAGGGACATTGGTCCACCTTCTACAAATGTCAGTACGACTATAGTGCTCTGTCTGGATTCGAGAGGGGTTCACTCACGAGCCGGCGTACCTCCTGCTCCCATAAGATATCCAGGAGCTCGAGGCGTTCCAACGGCACCTCCCCTCTGCGCTGGAGTAGGTGTTCGTGGACTACCTACCGGCGTTGATCCAGGAGATCCTCGTCCTTTACCCGTCTGGATTGGCGTTCCCATCGGACTAGGAGAATTCATCGTAGTCGCATCGTACCTCTCTATAAGTTTTCTGGTAGAATCGTAATTTGTAGCTTTCTTGATTTCTTCAAGATGTTTTCGCTGTTTAGCTAATAATGCTCTTAGTTTAGTTTCTACTCAAATCAGCTTGGTGTATCTCGGTCGAATTCAGCTGATATCTACCTGAAGCGTTCCTCTGTTTCGCAAAAATGAAGTGTAAAATCCGATTCAGACCCCATAATCTGAAGATTGATTAGCCCTATGAACGAGTTTGAAAGACAAAACAACTTACAGAATAGGTCCTGCGGCTACTCCACCCCCACCAATTACTCTCGCTTCCATACCATGTGAATCCCAGCCAAAAAGACCCAGGGGCAATCCGTGAATCCACCATAATCCAGCCCAAACTACCCATAGTGCTATCCCATAGGCATTCACAAGTAATGACCAACGTCTTTCACGAAGTCGGATTTCTGATAAATGGGTTTTAAGCTCGTCAATCTCGGTAGAGAGCCGAGCTAGGAGTGTTTCGTAATCTGGGGCAGAAGACTAAGGTGGGCTCGTGATGATAACATGGGAGGTCAGTAGCAGTGACAATAAAATGAAGAGGTATATCGTCAGCTTTTGACCAGACTATTCGCTTCAAACCCAAGACTCACCTTGCTGAACAGTGAAAAGATACCCATGTTGTTGAATCTCCTCTGTGCTACGTACTATTCCTGTAAAGCTTGGTCACCACTGAAGTGTAGTTTGAGCAAGAGAAGTTGAAAGGGAAGAAGAATCAATGGTATGGTGACGACATTCCAACCAAGATTTCGATCCCGTCCAAGTCATTGTCAACAATTTCTGATTATCCTTCTACTCTTATCTGTATATACATACCCCTCACTCTCCTCGATAGGGTCCTATAGCGTAGCTTCTGGACTACCACCTTGATGCTTGGTGCATTCGGCCTCGATGTTTGTCGGTTAACTCGACCTTCAAGATTAAGATGTCGACCAGGTCTGATTTCATCTCGATGTATCTCGAGTGGACATACCGAGAAAGTCTCGTTGGCATTGAGCCAGAAGTCTAGGAAAGATGGAGAGGATTCATGGATGTCAGGAGAATCCACGATCTGGCCCGAAGTCCTTCCAAACAGCAGTGACACAAGGGATACAAGAAGAGCAGGATCTTCAAAATCGACATCTAGGGGTAATACACCTGTAACGGAGAAGAATTCGGAATCGCCTAATCGGAATAGCTTAAGGAGTGGATCAAGAGGTATCTCACCAAGTAGTAGGAAAACTGGAGGTGACCCACCAAAAGGAGATGATGCAGTGACCACTCTGTTTAGACGGAAGGAGGAAAATGAGGATTACGAGTTGGCAATGGAGATCCAGAGGGCTTCGAAATCGAGACAGACTTCTTCGACAGCGTCATCGTCCTCATCATCAACAGCAGGTATGTCAGTTGATAACAGGCCTGTATATATGCTGATCATGAAGGTCCATCACGATCATTACCCTCATTGAGTAATCCCAAATCGTTTCAGCATTCCCCATTGTCTACCTCTTCCATCTCCTCATCATCCAAGGGGAAGACACCCCTTCGGCGTAATCCGGTAGGAGTCCAACTACTATCTTCTAGTCTACACCAACAACTCTTCCCCGGTCCACCACTACCTAAACCTCTCAAAGCGCTTGTGAACCTCTCGACTCAACACCTCTCCGCAAATGGGCTAGAACCGAAAGACGCGGCAGTCCTCGATGAAATCAATTTTGATTTACCACCATTACAAGGTTCGGATATTCGTGATCATTTCTATAATCTGGGATACGAAGAATCGGAACCGTACCTATCTATGGCGAGAGAGTTTGCTGAGATTGAGTTACCACCTCCACCGGAAAATTGGGTCACCGATATGTCAGGATGGACCAAATACAATTCGGATGGATCGTATGAAGCAGTAGATGATCTAGGGGACGAAAAGATGGTTTCGTTCGATGTAGAGGTGTTATACAAGATCTCACCATATCCGATTATGGCTACGGCTGTTACCCCGAATTCCTGGTATTCATGGTTATGTCCAACGATATTCGAAGATCCACCTGAAATCGAGCCCCCACCGCTACCTCGCTGGGATAAGACGGTCCGACCACATCTACCACATGATCTCATACCACTGTTTAAGGGGAAAGATCCGAGATTGGTGATAGGGCATAATGTGGGGTATGACCGTGCGAGGATAAAAGAGGAATATTCACTCGAGCGGACATCAACTCGGTATCTCGATACACTCGCCCTTCACGTCTCTACTCGAGGTATCACCTCGGTTCAGAGACCCGCCTGGATGCAGTATAAGAAATACAAGAAAGCTCAAGCTGAAGAAGAAGAGGAATTACGCGAGGCAATCATAGAACATTATAGTGAGAATGGGGATGGTGATCTCGTTTCCGACTTGACGACTTTCTCCCCTAATGAGGATATTTCCGACGATGCAAGTTCAGCTAGATGGGAAGATATCACCACGGTCAATTCCCTAGCAGAAGTCGCTAAACTACATTGTGGGATTCCAGTGGATAAATCAATCCGAAATCGTTTTGGTGACGAAGAGATTAAACATGGTAGTCAACTTCGAGAGGAACTTCACGATCTCCTCGCATACTGCGGCAACGACGTGAAAATCACACACGACGTTTATCGAAAGGTATTTCCATTATTCATAAACTCATGTCCCCATCCAGCGAGTTTTGCCGGTGTTTTATCAATGGGAAACTCATTCTTACCTGTAAACCAACATTGGCCGGAATATATTCGAAAAGCAGAAGAAACGTATAGAGAGATGGAAGATAAAGTGAGGATGAATTTGAGATTATTAGCGGAAAAATTGAGAAGAGAAGGTCAGAAATTAGATGATCCTTGGCATTGTCAATTGGATTGGACGCCAAAGGCTGCTAGATGGCCTGATCAAGGTCCACAAGCTCCTCAAGCGGCTATAGATGCGGTTAACCGGGCATTCGCGCTGAATGGAGGGGAATCAACAGCGAGTAGTTCTCCTGTGTTAGATATAGATTCGATCAAACCTCCTGTCCAAAATCGAGAATCTCCACAAACCTCTACCGATACTCCAGCTTGGTTCGTATACGCATCAAACCCCGAAAACATCATTTCGGCACAAGCAGAGAAGACCCTCATACCCTTACTTCTGCGACTATCATTCAAAGGTCACCCAGTCGTCCATCTCGATAAGGAGAAATGGTGTTTCAGGGTACCACAGGAATCTGTCAACAAATTCATCGACGCTCATGGACCACCAGTTGATCTCAGTGTCGCCGATGAGCACTTGAGTTCGGCTGAAAGGTTTGCGTATTTCAGAATCGGAGGTATGAAAGGATACAAGAAGATGAAATTGACGGGATCGGGTGTCAAGAGTATGGTGAAATCAGGAGATTTGACAAGTCCGTATCAGGAGTTACTGGAAAAGACCACGATGAAAGGATCGTTATTAAGTTGTGATGACTTGCAAAGGTACATTGAGGACTTGAGGCAGATAGGAGAACAGGATCCATGGGGCTCACAGCTTGACTGGTCCCCTCTGAATGATGGTGAGTGCTTCGATGGTCAGAATGTAGCAGAACTTACACGATCCTAGATAGCCCGCTGAATTTCCTCGCCAGTGGGAAAGCCTCGAAACCAGCTTCCAAGCGAAAAGACTATGGAACATGGCCGCAGTGGTATCATGACTTGTCTAGACCCGAAACACAGCTTCCCGCTGGAGAACTCGATTTATCACAGAAGAAGTCTGTTACTCCATTATTACTTCGAATGAAATGGCAAGAATATCCTCTCGTGTTGACCAAGGCATTCAAATGGGTTTATCGAATACCGAAGAAGACACTTGACGATGCGCCAGAAGAAACTATGAAGGGTTATGGTGAACCGCTTACCTGGTCATATCAAGATAAAGGTGATGAAGAATATCGAGATGATCGAAAGCATTATTATTTCCGGTTACCACATCAACAGGGAGAAGGGAAGAATGTGGGTAGTCCATTGGCCAAGCAATTTGTCAAGTTTCTTGAGATTGGGAAATTATCTTCAGGTGGATCAACCAATGGAGATGAAGCTGTAGCTAAAGTTGCTGCTGAAGCCACTCGAATGAGCGTCGTTTGCAGTTATTGGATAAGTGCAAGAGAAAGGATAATCGATCAAATGGCTGTTTTTGATACACCCACCAGCGGTATGATCTTACCTCAAGTGATCACTATGGGGACAGTCACTCGACGTGCGGTCGAATCTACTTGGCTTACAGCTTCCAACGCAAAGAAGAATAGAGTTGGATCGGAATTGAAAGCGATGGTTCGTGCTCCACCTGGATATTCTATCGTTGGAGCGGATGTAGACTCAGAAGAACTTTGGATCTCAAGTGTCATGGGAGATTCACAATTTGGGATGCATGGAGCAACGGCAATTGGATGGATGACGTTGGAAGGGACGAAAGCGGCAGGAACGGATTTACATTCGAAAACGGCTTCGATCCTGGGTACATCTCGAGATGCTGCAAAAGTATTCAACTATTCGAGGATTTACGGTGCAGGAGTCAAACATGCTGTTCAACTTTTAATGCAGGGAGACGCAAGTTTATCAAAAGAGGACGCAACGGTTAAAGCAAAAGCATTGTATTCGGCTACAAAAGGTGATAAAGCCGTGAGAAATCGAAAATTACCATTGGCGAATATGCCGTCAATTTGGCATGGAGGTTCAGAGTCATTCTTGTTTAATACCTTGGAAGCGATCGCTATTTCGGATAGACCAACCACTCCCGCACTTGGATGTGGAGTGACAAAGGCGTTGAGTAAAGTACATTTGACTACGACCGATACGTTTTTGCCCTCGAGGATCAATTGGGTGGTCCAATCTTCCGGTGTGGATTATCTCCATTTGTTGATCGTCTCGATGGATTACTTGATCAAGAAATACGGTATCAACGCGAGATACTTGATTTCAGTTCACGATGAAGTCAGGTACCTCGCAAAAGAGGAAGATCGGTATAGGACCGCACTCGCCCTTCAAATTGCCAATGCGTGGACGAGAGCACTGTTCTGTTATAATCTAGGAATCGACGATGTTCCTCAAGGTGTCACCTTTTTCTCTGCTGTCGATGTCGATCATGTGCTGAGGAAGGAGGTGTTTATGGGATGTGTCACCCCCAGTCATCCAACGGAAATACCAGCTGGAGAATCACTTGATATAGGCCAACTACTAGCGAAAACCAATAATGGTCAATTAGGACAACCTATCGAGATACCAATCCAATCCAAATCTACATTATCTAGAGCCAATCCGCCCATAGGCATTACATCCAAAATCGACACTCGTGATCACTTTACCTACCTTCAAGCACAAGCCGATCGACGACCGATCAAGGCAATGCAATGGCTAGATCATCAACCTGAGATTACAGACTCAACAGGTCAAACGCTTCCTTCCCCAAGGGAGATTTATCAAAAGAAAGAAAAGAGGAAAACAGAGAGGAAAGAGAAGATCCAGACTTTGTGGAATGAGATCCGACCGGAAGATGTGGATATGGTAAAGATGACGGGGAGAGTGGGGCTACAAATGGCCAATGTGGGAGGGGGTTGGAAGACATCGGGAGTGGGGAAGAAGGTGAAACAGGTTTTAGTGAAGAAGATTTAAACGTGTAGAATCGCTGTATTATTGGGTTGTATATGCTATGTTATCTTGTTAAGAGTTAACTAATGGACATCGTACGATTGACAGACATGCCAAATCATACTAGATACATTGCTTCTTTCTCATCCTACATACTGTACATTTCCGACCATATTGACTTGATCAACTCATCAATTGAACTGTGTGACGGTAGGTGTATAAACCCCTGAATAGCTATTCAATCCTTTCCTGGACTCTTGAGTCGGATCAGAGCTTGTAATCTCAGCGATTTTCCTCTTCCCTCTGATGATACTGCATTTCAACTTACAAAGCCTCTTTGACGCCCCTGAAGAATGAACCGGCCATTTGTTTCGCTGATTTCTGAGGAGTCGTACCACTGGTGTTATCTGGAGATGTACTGAAATTATCCTTTGTCGATTGGGTATACGTTTCGCTAGTCGTTCCGTTATCTATTCTAGATGAGCTATTATCAAGAGGATATGAAATCCTAAGATGTATTTACGATTCATGATTGGCATAGTGGATTGTCCACTGGTACTTTGAAACGAAGTTGTGGATTGATTTATATCATTCATGTTGATTGGGAGATACTGTTGGTTGGAATAGATAGACAAGACAGATGCGTTTCATCACAACCATCCATTTATATACCAAGAGATATCATCGTCAATCGACAGAGATCCTGTGGAGAAGTGTGGAGCTTATCGATATCAGCTGACATCATCATCTCCTGGGTTTTCTACTCTTTCCAGTAAGTCTCAATCAGATTATATCCCGCCAAACGCGGTTATATCGAGGTCCTTGCCAACGGCTCGTAAGGGAGAGCCATCGGCAGCGGTGGAAGAGCGAGGCATTGGAAACGTCCTTACGGCCGAACAGGTGGTGTACCAGTACAACGGACAACCACCACTCATGTCCTCGACAAATGGCATTAATCTCGGAAGGAAGGTAGCTACAGCACGCCATACTCATTATGCGTACCAGCCCAAAAAGTGCATATGTATATGGTACAAGCATTGTTTCTAAGTCATGAGATTGTCCAAAGTGTTTTCTATGATTATACGTTTTCTTACTGTCCACCTCCCACTTCGCTTAATCCCCCTTCCTACCCGCCTTGAGTGTCCCCGAAGTCGAATGCCTCTTTCCTAAACTCGGTCTTTTCGTACCCATCTTCCAACCTGGTACTGTACCCCCTCCACTACTCTTCCTTCTTGACGGAGGAGGAATCACCTCTTCTTCATCGTCCATTCCCTCATCTTCCGGATCGATCTCCAAATCTTCCATCTCTTCATCGTCCATCCCATCCATTTCACCTTCTCCCTCTAACCCTTCTTCTTCATCCTCATCTTCTTCTTCTCCTACTAACATATCCATGTCTAACAAATCTTCATCCTCTCCACCTCTGATTTCCTCTTCACCGCCTACCCTCAAACGTCGAACTTCCTCTCTCAATCGATCGATATAGTCATCCCGCTTATCCACCTTATCGTGTAACCTAACAATATACTCGTTACTGAATTTCAGCAAAGCCACCTTGGATACACCTCTATTCGGGTTATCATCGGGGACCAATGATGATTTTGGTAATAATCTAGGAGCAGAAGATCCTGGAATTGGTTCTCCTGATTCTGGATCCAACGCTTCGGTATTGATCGGAGGGAGTAATAGTCGTAATTCGTCGAATCCAGCTTTCAAACTGTCCCGTCGTTTCTGCTCTGCAGCTTTATGAGACGTTTTACGTGTCTCTCCTTCAGGTAGAGGTATAGCAGCGGCAGCAGCAGCTCCTTTGATGGCTATATCCATCAGCACTGACTGATCATCAAGTCTCAGCTCTACTTACCAGCTCGAACTCCGACATTTCCCGGTGGTCGCATGGCCAACGCCCTCTTTCCCGAACCTGGGGGAGCCTTTGCGCCAACAGGTTTCTTCGCTCCATTACAAGGTGCATTCGACTTCTTCACCGGCGCTTTTGTCACTGGTGGGACAGGTACACTAGCGGTTCTAGTCGCCTGTCTCCTTGTCGAGGTCGAAGCCACCGACTCGCTCGATTCTTCCTTACTCTGGCCGAGATTCATCAGACTTGCAGGTGTCATTGGCATCATACTTTTCAAAACGACGCTGGAGGGTAAAGGTGGGGGAGGCATCATGTGACTTAAATCCACTGGACTGGGGGTCGAGCTTGTAGAATTGGAGAGTCCAGAGTGTGGTACGTGATTGGAGTTATGAGGCTGGATTACCGCAGGGGGTAAATGACCCATACCCGGTATGCCCATTTGCGTCACCCGTTGAATGGCAGGTGAAGTCGGTACTCCATTAGTCGAACCGTGTTTCGAGTGACCGTGAGATCGGTGATGTGTAGGTTTCATCATAGGGGAAGGTCGACTTTTCACCGGCAGAGCATGTCGATGTGGACCTGTTCCATTTATAGGCCCGACGAGAGGAGACGACTGGTAATGTGACGGTATCGAGGGCGATTGGTATATCTGATTATTGTTGTCCTGATTTTCGAGCAATCCGACCAATGCCCTGATATACTCTGGATCGGCCATATCTGCATTACTTTGAGGTCCCAGCGCCGGACTGAGGGTTTGTTGAGCACCACCGGAAGAGCCCACGGGATTTAAGGCTGGACTTGACAAAGCCGATAAAGGATGAGGTGGTCGGTTGCCCGGATAATGGCTGAATTGTCCTGAACGATTGGCATCAAGAGCAGGTGAAGTCAGAGGTGAGAAATAACCAGGAGACGGGGTCGATAAAGATCCACCATATTGTGATCCAGGATGACCTGGTGTTGTGGCTGAACGAGAGGTTTGTGATTGTATATATGGTGATGATCGAGATGAGTGTGATGGTCCAGAAGCGGCAGCAACAGCAGCTGCAGTAGCTTGTAACTCATTCTGCTTTTGTTGGAGTAGTGCTAATTGTTCTTGGAATTGCCGTTGCTGTTCCTGTAACTGTTCAATCGGACTTTTTGTCATCTGAGCCGATTGCTGAGACGAGAACGCGGTTTGGTTTGAAGGAGAGGTGTAATTCGAGTTGGGCTGTCTTTGAGACAAGGCAGGAGACAAGAGGGGTGTCATGTTCGGCTAATGATCAGCTCAATATCATGACCTCACGTCCGTTTAACTCACATCCATTTCACCCCTCGCTAACATCTCCAACTGCATTGGACTCATATGTTCAGTTCGGGCTTGAGGAAACATTTCTCCACTGGGTGCTGAAAAGGGTGAGTCGATAGTCATCAATAGAACGATCGTGCTTACCAGGTGTAATCATCCCAAAATTATTAGCCATCCATCTCTGTTTGAACTGTTCTTTGTCTTCTTCTGAGAGCTCCAATTTTTGGTTCTGTGATTGCATCTGTTGAGGTAAATTTGGCATGTTGGCTAGTGGAGAATTGAGGAACATTTGGGCCATTGGGTGAAATGGAGAGTGAGGATTATTCGCGTCGAATGTGAGTGGGGATTGCATGTGGATATGTTCGAGCTGTATTTATCAGTACCGACTAACATGTGGGTAGAAGAAACTCACCTGTTGTTGTAACAATTGCGCTTGGGCAGAATCAAATCCCTGTCCACCTGCATTCAAATCGATACTTGAGCGACTACCCCCGTCCATTCCTAGCATCCCCATCAATTGACTCGGTCCAAATGGTTGTATCCCCTGATCCTGTCCTTGCGACTGAGCGTTCGCTACATTGGAGTCGACGTCCATCGTATGCTCCATCCTATTCATACCTTCACCTGTACTCGAACCATAGCCTCTATCCCCTTTACTTCTTCCACTCTTCGAACCATTTTTATCGCGTGTATTGGGTGTAAGTCGATTATCGTCGTAGTGTGAATGACTTCCATATCCATTCGATCGACTTGGTCCAGCTTCACTATCTGAAAAGGTGAATGTCGCCGAAGGTGATGTCCCATTAGGTTCCAAACCCATGAAAGAGAGAAAGTCGAGGGTGGACGAATCGTTATCACCTTGAGTGAAGGGGTTCTGTCCATTAGATGAAGTCATCGACTGTGGTGTCGCCATCCTGGCTAGTATCTCTTGACGATAGGAGCCAGTAGGAGTGAAAGACGCAAGAGATATTTGATGTTTAACGCGATGGTCGATATGCCCCAAGACGAAGAGGAATTTCAAAATGACACCTCGAGGTGGATTTTGAAGCCCGTCCAAATCACAAGCGGTGGTTGAATTGTGATCTGTATCGAGGTATGTGTTTCACAAATCTTATATACAGGTTCTCGTTGTCGCCGTATCACTACTCGAGCATGCACTTTGTCTAGTCGCTACTTAACAATAAAAAGAGGTTCATACGGGGTGAATTGAAGACAAAGTCAGTAATGAATGGTAATTACTCAAAGTAGTAGTAGTCAACGGCGGGATATTAAACATCCGTTTCGCACTCTTACATCCGAGCGCTGGTGTTTACAATAGGTAGTCTATACATCATGCTGAATCTCCTACTGACTTATCATTGTGATCCTCTGAGTGGTCGCCCCTTCCATATTAACAGGGACTTCTGCTCTGACTATCACTTCAAACCCCCTCTTGACCATATGTTCAACCTGGTGGTCAGGCCCCACTAACAGGATCCCAACTCACCTCTTCCTCAACCACATCAAGCCTTACCTTGGCACTTTCAGTCATGGCCAAATCACATATATGCTTTAATAACGCTGACCCGTAACCTCTCCTTCGGAATGACTTGTGAATCACCAAATCTTCAATCGACATGTAAGGTCGAATCCCATCGGGACCAAGTGCTTTGTCAAGTTTTCTCAAAATTGGGAAGAGCTATCGGAGGTTCGGAGCCATTCGAATCGATCACCAACTCACCGTTCTCTCTTGCCATTGTCTGAATTCGACTGAGATAGCCTGAGCGATATCCCTATCTCTACTTGCGTTATGACCATCATTGACTAAACGCTTACCTCTGAGGATAGACTTGTCCTGGCGGAATGACGAGTGCAGCGCCAATGATCTCCCCTCCTTCTTCTTCTCTTAGCACGTAAGTAGCCCAACTGTGTTCATGATTGACACATCTTCGGATGATAGTTTGCAAGATATCCGGATCTTCCCCACTGACAGCTTGACTCAATGAAGCTGGATTGTGGGTGAGCGAGAAGCGGGCATAAAGATTAAATGCCTACTCACGCTCTTTCGACTCGCTACTGAAGAAAATCTCAACAACCTGGTCTATCTCCTTATCTGCTTGGGATTAGTATAGACCTCAGTATCTATGGCGGACCAGCAGCCTCCACCGGCAAGTGAGGTGAAGTAGCGACTGACCTGTAGCGCAGAATAATCTGGTAATGCAAACTATATTTGATTCAAGAGTCCGAAGAGATGGTTCGAGGCCAAATCGATTACACTCGAGGTCATGTGTGAGCTATTATAAGACTATACATCAAAGGTGGGCTGATGAAAGGTCAAGCTGATCATCTCCAGTATTCTACGAGTACAAAGGGTGAGATTGTAAAGATGAAGATTTCAACTTGATCGGTATGCGACAAAGGGTTCGACATTACAACAGCCAATACACTAGGTGCAAGTGTCAAAGGATACTAATCCATCTCGATCCGCCCGGTTTGCCGCACTTCATACACGAATACACAACCGGATCTAGTCCGTGTCGATCCTGAGATTGCTGATGGGAGATCGCAGTTTGGCATCGATCACAGATGCTACATGTCTGAACTGTACTGCTGCATAACATGGACTTTACTGTACTACTTCTGTTGGACTCCTTCTTCATCTAGAGTTTGCCTAGAGTTTCCCACCGTGCTCCTCGTTGACAAGAACGTGTCTGTATCTGGCACCATTCTTAACAAAGTCCGGCATGACAGTGTTAAGATCTTTCATTGGCCATTTCTTGATCCAAGGTTTGATGTTGTGCTTAGCGGCGAGTTCAAGCATTGCCGGGGTATCCTTAGTAGGTGAACCAGCTGCGGATCCGGTAAAGTGGACGTTTGCTATGTCCGTCAGTGGATTGAAACCATAGAGTACGAAAAGACTT
>JALPCA010000366.1:0-12866 GCA_026538345.1 Cryptococcus sp. GC_Crypt_4 | reverse complement strand
AGATCCTGTGCCTGTGGTTGAGGGCAAAGCACCTGCTTCGGCCAGTCTGACGATGCCACTATAATCTGTGACTAAAGCTTGACGCCCTTCTTCGTCCACCTCGATGTTGGTGTTTGAACCTCTATAACGTGATCCATCTGCGATGGAACCGGTCAACGAAGAACCGGGAGCACGTTTGGCTATAGGCGCCTTGATCTGTGGCTGCTGAGAAGGAGGCTGCTGATCTTGAGCGGGAGGATTGACAGCAGTTGACTTCCGATCGTTCTGTGAGGGAGCGTCCGAGCTTCCCGTATCGTGATACGCTTGCTGATCTCCGGTCTTTTCACCTGGATAGTCTCGATAATTGATACCGCTTGGTTTTTCTTGCGGTTGACCCACTGGTGGACGATTTTTATCTGTGAGACCGCTACCAGATGCTTCGGTAGAATCGTTCTTGGGAGAAGATTGCTCTGGATGATCTGAATTTGCGGCACGCACGGTATTTGTTGAATCATCGTGGTGAGGCAAATCCGGTCTCTTCTTCTCGTCTATGCCTGTGTCGGTATGAAGTGGTGGGCTTGATCGCGGTGTCGTATTGCTGCGATCCGATGCAGAGTGTTCGGGGTCGCTGGCACGTCGTGAATCGGAGAAAAAGGGACTAGCTGATCTGTCCTTATCGGCAACCACAGGCGCACTGAAGAACCCTTGTGGTTGCTCGTCAACCGAAGCACCAGTCGCCGTAGGAGCTTGTTTATTTCGATCGTGCTTCCCTGTAAATGTTGCTTGACCTGGTTTTCCATCCTTATCTCTTTCCCTAGTGTGGTCATTACGCATCGTACTGGCTTCCAACATCTGAGCAATGGTGGAGATTCCAACAACGTCGTTTTGCTCAGTAGCTTTATGTCCACTACCAGCCGACTGTCCATGTAAAGACTGACGTCGATCATCATATTGTCGTCTCATCGAACCTGTACCTCCTCGATTTGTTGAAGCGTTCGGCGAGTCCCCTTCTCCAAGTGAGAAAGGTCCGCTGGAATGATTGGAATCAGAACCTGTCATGCCGTGAAAGACTGATCGGATAGGGAAGATGAATGAGCTTGAGCCAATATTCGAATTAGGACTGAGAGGTCCTGAGGCCGATGGTGACATTGAAGGGGAATGGTTCTCATTGTTTACTCCGGGAGTTGCGGTATTTCGGAAACTTGGCGAAGTGGTTCTATATACTGGGGGAGACGGCATTCGAACCGATTGAGGTCGCGCTGATCTTGGTCTTGATGGATCTGGCGGTGTTTGGGTAGAAGAATAAGACTGGCTAGATGGCCCTGACGTCGGTCGTTCCTCGTGGTCAGACATGGTCTGTTATGGGTTAGCGGCTGCGAGACAGGTTCGAGAAGTAGTGGTGGAAAATTATCGAGAGGATTTAAATCTAGGAATTGGATGATAGATGGCGAGGGAAGATGACCGTTTGTGTTTGGAATTGTAACTCCAGACCACCGGTAATGGATGACCTAAACCAATCCTCTGCCTTTTACTCCGAGTAACTTGAGTGCTCACATTCGTTTAAAGCATGTAGTGATGGATAGCTGTAAAGAATACTCACTGGGATAAGACACTAGCTTGATTTGATAGGTTTCTAGTAGATTCTGAAGAACCACTCAAGACCTCCCTCAATCCTCCTATGACCACTTGTCCACCTTCTTCTAAGCGTCACCTCGCAAGGTTGAAAGCTGGCGAATATACAACTGGGATTGGGTTGATGAGAATGTATTGAGGATCACACTACTAATATGTTGAATTTACAATAAAGACTGAAATAGAGGTTCGATTTCGGAACTTGGGATCGAGATCGCGCCGCTGTGTTTGGATAATAAGTGATTTTCTTATCGTTGATAATTGCGCGAAGTATTTCGATACCAGAGACTGAGTGGTTGGGATAGAGGGATATTAGGAATAGGTGGTATGTGAGTGTATGAGAACTTTAGATGTACAGTCAAGCAGACAGACAAAGTAAGACGGCGAGAGGAAGTTGTCGAAAGATGAATAAGGATCAAAAGGGGCAATGTGGCGGCGAGGGAGATTCTCCCGATATTCTCAGGGTATTCCAAAGATTTCTTTGCGTACACTAACCTCTACCTTAGCATATGCATATACTCATACACAAGTCCGTAGGCCATTGTGATAGATTGCAGCTGCATCTTCACTCGAATATGCCATCATATGTGACGTCTTCCCTTCAAACTATTTCACCACATCCATCCGATTCCAGTGAAAGACGATTATAATGAGAGCCACTCACTAGCGTGATCCATCATCCTGGAATCGGCCATCGCTGTAGATCACTCGGCACGGTGACTACCGATATAATCACGCAGCATGTTGGTTAGCAACTTGGTTAGCAACTCAATCGGTGGCGTCCGGATGCTGATATGGTATCTTCCTGTTGCACACCAAAGCATGCCCGGGCAATGTATACAGAGATCAATGCAATGGATCAAAGTCTCGTGAAATCTCTCTTGAATTTATCTGGATTGAATGCAGAAGGTCATATGATCCGGGCCAGATCAGAGTATCGCCCCCTACTTCTATCTACTGTTTCCTCTAACCACCTCCGCATCCTCTTCATACACTCTCCATTCTCCACAGACGCCAAGCAGACCCAAAGAAAAACCAATAAGATACAATAAATGTATTGAAATTATCGGTTAGACTTGGCGACTCGCTCGAGCTCGTCCTTCTTCTTGATGGCGTAAGAGTTGGAGGATCCCTTGGCGGCGTTGACAAGCTCATCGGCGAGGCACTCGGAAACGGACTTTGAGTTGTGGAACGCTGACTCTCGGGTCTATGATATGTCAGCATGTGATCGCTTTATATCTCAAATCAACATACACCAATGGTGAGGAGGGAGACGGCTTGGTTGACTCGTCGGAGAGGCGAGACATCGACGGCCTGTCGTCGGACGGTACCTTGGGAACCGATTCGAGTAGAGTCTTCTCGTGGTCCGGTGTTGACGATAGCATCGACTATATAGAGTTAGCATATGACCTCGGTGTTTCCAGTGACCGATTCAACTAACCAAGGACCTGGATGGGGTTCTGCTCGGTAACAAGGTGGATGATCTCGAAAGCGTGTTGAACGATTCGGACAGCCATGATCTTTTTACCGTTGTTTCGGCCGTTCATCATCAAGCTGAAATCATCAGCTCATGATCCTCCATATACCCATTCTCCTCAACTCACGCGTTGACAAGTCGCTCGACAATTGGCATTCGTCCCTTGGCGAACTGCTTCTTGGCGTATCGGCCAGCGGTGTGAGGAACGTAGACGGCATGGTTGACGTTGATGTAATCGGTGAGAGAGATATCTCTGACATCAATGCTGGAGATTGTTAGCTTTGGCCCAATCTTATGATCTTTTGCATCCGATCCTTCCTGACGATGACACTGCTCCTCATCCACTACATTCTCTTCGTCCCTCAAGCCTCACGCAAGGAAAGTAGCCTTTTTCCACATTCGATGCTTTCCTTCTTCCCATTTCATGTGCTCCTTCCTCTTGATCCGCCATCAATTCCTTTTCCACATCCTCGTCTTCATTCATGTCCGTATCCACGATCCAGTCCAAGTAACCCAAATGAGAACCCCAACTCACTCTTGCGAGTCCCATTTACCGAAAAGCTTAACGGTACCCTCGTTAGCTACCTTTTGAACATCTGATGGAAGAGCGAGAGCCATGTTGGATGTGTTTTTATATCGAGTTATCCGGATTAATTTAGTAATCTGGATAAGTGTTGACTCGAACGAGAAGAAAGTGATAGAATCGACCTTGAAGGATAGAGGAGAAGAGGTCGGATCGGTTGTCTATAGCTTGAATCCTACCAGCGTTGCCTACGGTGTAGGGCAGGTGGACAAGCTCATGGTTATCGGCGAAATGGAAAGTGGTAATCGCCGCTGGCCCTTACAGACTGAATTTACATGTGGCACCTTAACACCGATATCTGCGAATACTTTCAACCGACAGGCGGACATGCCCGTTCAAAGCGGGAAATGGATGGGCTTAATCCTAAATGCCACTTAGTCGGTATCACATGCCTGACACACACACAAATCCTTTTCCGTTTGGCGCCGTTTCCGATCACATCTGTTTCTTCCAACCGATGCTCATTAGTCCTTATGCTAGGGTTAGAGTTCATATCAGTGAGGAGAAATCCGAGATTGAACAATTGCTGGTTGCAAAAAAACATCCTAACGTTATGCTTTGTCGCAAGGCGAGCATGCAATTTCTGGAAAAGATATGACTATACGTCGATAAGTTTTTTGTGTGAAGTGGGGAGGGTTGGTGGAAAGGGATTGTATAAGTTCAAATTTTACACTTGTTGATCATGTGTTCCGCCGTTTAGCCAGTCATTCCATTGTTACTCCCTCCGCCCGTAGTCATGAGGCACGTCCGTTGCTAAGCCTCTCAAGCTTGAAACGCACTTCAGTTCCCAATTCTGTCTTCCATGACTTCAACTCTTGTCTTGTCGACTTTGGCATCACTCTACCCGCACTAAAAACAAGAGGCTCGAAGTCTCCTGCTATTTCTGGTTGGCGCTCTGTTGTTCTATGTTCAATGTTGGCAATCCACGTCTCCATTCGTGCTTGAACTTGCTCGATCGCAGAGGAAGCGGTATAGAAGGGTTTTGGTAGTGCCCGTTCTCCCTTTTAATTCTGCATTGAGTAAACTTTGACGTCGTAATCGGTTCTCTTTGTCCTGATCGACCAGGTCCTCGTGTAGCGATGTTGTTTCGTCGGTGGTTGGTTCTCGTAGCTGGTTCCAAGAATACCCCCATCGACGGGGCTTTACGAAGACAGGCCGCCAAGGCGTCCCTAACTCCCGTGCCGTGTAAGTTGAATGCGCGCATACTTCCTCGTGGAGGACTCGTACACATTCACCGCAGCGACAGATGAGCTTATCAGGCGGAGCTAGTGTTCGGTGTCGTAGGCCGACTTCGACCGTTGAGTCGGAGAGGTGAAGTTGACTAAAGCACGGGATCGTCTGGAGCCAGTCCCGTCCAATCTCGACATATTCTGCACCTGACTCGCTGGTATTCCTCCACCCCTGATCGTACTGGTTTGCGCACTCATGTCTATCATAGCATGTATGCTTTCATCCCCCTCAATGCTCTCTCATCCATCATGGCAGATCCAATCTGATACATAACGGTCATGCTGGTTCTAGATGTTTACAACTTGATCGCGAGATATCTCTTCCATCCTCGACCCTACTGCTCGTTGCCATCATGTCTAATAAAGCACATCTACACTCAACCCTCTAGCATCAATCGAACAAAGTGCCGTCTACGATCGAGCTGTTGTCCGAGATCCGCAAATACTGCCATTACCAGCTCGTCCACTACGCACTTTAGCCATGATCTGATGATAGTATGGTGTGATAATAGTCAATTGCTTCACTCACCCGTCGCTTCGTCTACGGTCACTCGAGTCTGCGATGTCATATCTACCTTGAGCTCAATTTGATGTGGTTTCTCATCGGGGTTTGTATCTATACTGGAAGGCGTCTCAAGTGGTGCAGAGTGAACAACCAGATCATCTAGATCCTCATCTTCTTCGTCCTCTTGGGAAGTAGTGACGGATCCAGTAAAAACCTTCGCTGATTGTACTTCCTCATTATCAGCCTTGGTGTTAACCTCCTGAGGCGGTGCGCCTAGACCCGCACACAACTTGACTACCGACATCAAACCGATGAGAACCTTTCATTATCAGCTAATATCCCGTTCGATAGAGACAACACTCGACTAACATTCGTATGAACTTGGTTAAGGCCTTCTATCGCTGCGAAGGCTTCATCTCTATCGGTCGCATTCTCGCATTCCCCTCCTTTGTCCCCAACAAGAGGTATCGGTAACTTAGCCAGGACGTAAACAAGAGTTTTGGCGACGACCACCTCCAGTCCGGGTGGGATCTCCATTCCTGTATCCAGCCTTTCTATCATCTCTGAAATTTCACTCAAGTCCACTTGACTTGTCCAGATATCGGAAATACCAGTTCCCGTCAACATCAGATACTCCAGTAATCGCCATATTTCCGTCACAGGTTTGTTGGATTTACGGTGAGTCTCCTTATTATCGGTATCTTGAGTCGGTTGCGCAAGCTCTTTTCGTTTTGCAAGAGAAGTCTGTCGTATTGGCTCTGTCAAATGAGACAAGATTGGTAGTGACAGGGTCAAGATAGTCGGTAGGAATGTAGCTTGTATAGTGAGGAACTGCTCCATCAGCTCAATACTACACATATAGACTGGAGACTTACTGTATCTTTCCCCTCTTGTACTTGCAACACCAGTACATCTACGCCAGTGAGCTGGTTGCACACAGAGGCGTATCGTATACTGACCATTCAGTTCGTCTTCGCCCATGGTCAGTCGCTTCGCCCAAGGCACATCTACGCATAGACTGATTCTCAAAGTCGCTTGTTGTCCAGGCTGTATGACCCCTTCGGCAGGGAAAGGCCATATCGGTGCTTTACCTAGGGGACACCATTAGATTGTACAGGTGCGCAATCCTAGGCAAAGTCTCACAGATAGCTTTATCACTCGAAGGTGGCTTGAAACCATAAGTCGCAGGAACTTTGCCCTCGTTCTTCAAGACAATTGATCTGACTTCCGTCTTACCAACCCTACTTCTGATCAGCTTGAGCCGACGATGAATGTCGTGTCACTCGCCTTATATCCCCAAACTCGATATTCGTAGATTCGAGTGTGAGACTTGGCCTATACAACTCTTCTAGTCTCTCCAGTTCTCTTTCTACGCCTACATACGCCTCTCGTCGTTTCTGATCATCTGCCATTCTTACTCCGACCGTATAACTGGCCGAAACAGGTCGATGATCTGACCAAAAGATCTCGTGTGTGGTATATCTTTCAGATTTGACGCTAGTAGGAGGAGAGTACAGTGTACCTGGTGAAGGCAGAGTGTATAGGATTCGATCGGTATATGCCGGAGATCGTTTCGTGTCGAATGTCGAGCTACCATGGACGTACTTGAACGATCCGCATTGAGTTAGTCCATTGGATCCAATCCATATTGCGACACTTACGGTGGGAACTCGATGGGATGCTCCAAGAACCCTTTGAATGACTTTCCACTAGAAATATCCGCTACAAGCTACTCACTCATTAGTCTCACATCGGCTGAAATATCAAACCATCTCACCTGATCTTTCTCTAAGATCGACTTCCAGCGCTTCTCTTCCACCCAAGCTCTCAGTATATCATCCTCCATCTCCACCCTGTAATTCAAGTCACCCAGCCAGAACTACCTGTATCAGTTATATCACGAAAATGATCATCTAGGCTCACCAGGACATGCGAGTCTTCCACGCTTAGCAGCCTATCTCTGATTTCGGGTAAAAATTCCTCGTAAGCAGGCAAAATGTCTTCCCCCACTGGTCGGGGAAAAGAAAGTGTCTTGCGTAGGACGTCGTAGTCTCCTCGTCGCCGATCAAGTGCAGTCGCGAAAGCAGCAAGATCTGAGTCGTCAGTCAATCGGCTTAGATGCGGATGAGAACAGATATACGAGAATTGACAAAACATATAGTTGAATCATGTACTCTCATTCGAACGCAGACGCCCTGACTGATTTAGCCTCGTGAGATACTTATCATGAGAGTCCCCTACTGCTTTGTTGCCCTTTCAAGATTATCAGGCCATATCGCAATGAGCCGAGGGGAAGCGACTCACCCCGAATCCCAACAGCCCAATACCTCTCTCGCTTGTTTCTGTCCTGGATATAGAGCTCCTCAGGCTTTTCTTGACGAGAACGATAGTCACTACACCGACATATTGGGTGAGTGCTACCTACATCCTCGATTAGCCGGTGTCAATCCGTCGGGACTCGTCAGCTGAACCGACCTTTTCGTATTCCAGAGCTTTCTCTTTCAGTCCACCAAGAATCGCATTTTCCCATTCTTCAGCACGGGTAGCGCCTTGAGAGTACAGCAGTGCCTGACTCCTAAGATCTACTCGTGGATGAGCGACAGAACCATTTCATACTTGTGACAGCTCACCAACTTCTTGGAACCCAAAGACCAGTATATCTTCTTCTCCATCGCCTACTAGTGGTGTCAATTCGGTGGTACCTGGAGGCGGCAGTTTATCGTTGACATTGTATGTAGCCAAACGGATTCTAGTTCTGTCAGCACCCTGGCCTGAAGAATGTGACAAATCACTCCACTCACTTGATCGGTACCGTCTTTGACCATTTGTCTTGTCTAGCAAATAGCCTTTTACGCAGGAAAGTAGACCTTGAGAAAGTAGGTTCGAATGGATTAGGGTATTCCTCATCTTCTTGTATCCCGGAGGAGTGGATCGTTAAGGCTGTCATGGGAGTTTGAACTGTATCGGTGCTCATGGCTAGATATATCAGTTCTTGTCCAACGATCGTTCAGCTGAAATCCCACTTGATAACGATGGACTTGACAGACTATATGTCGAGGTGGACGCGACAGGGCTAGATGCCTCTTCATCACTCAGATCGTTATATCTGGGTGGATTGACAGGATAGTATTTTGTCCAATTGTGAGAAAGATCATATCGAGAGGCTGGAGGGCCTGAGAAGGACGTGTCAGTAAGCTTGTCCGCACCGCAGATCCGGCTTACTGTAGATTCTAACCAACCGCTTCAGTTCAGTAGTGAAAGCTTGTACATGTACGGTCAAACTTGATGATATCCTTAGTTCTACCTTATCCGAGCCATTCGATAAGGACAAAGTAATGTCTATGATAATTGTCAGCTCAATATCGACATTGAGTATTGGCATAACTGACGAGGTCGTGAACTTTGATGGAAGAACGATACTGAAGGGGAAGGTGGAGTCTGATTTAACCAATGTTTGAACGTCTTATCGATCTTGATCATATGGGTAATCCGTACGTCGGAGCCATCTTTGGTCGGTGCCACCACCATCACGCTACATAAATCAGTCCCCAATATACGGCTCACACACGGACAAACCCACGCAGCTTCTTCAGGTGATGTGTCCTGATTGATGATTATGCTTGCTTCAGCCTGATGATGGGCTGATCCATCGGTACGGGTTCGACATGGTATAGATACTGATACTCTATCTGAAGGGCGGAGGATATTTCCTACATTGTAATGCGGAGCCGGACTATTCTTCGAGAAGAAGGTCATGGTGAGCTATGACTGGGGATCAAAGGCGATTAGAGCAAAAAGTAGGATCCGCAATAGTTTTGAGTCGAAGTTCTGCCTCTTCCCTAGAGTATAGCACGAGCTGATGAGCACGTAGAGACTGTCCCGAAACCGAGACAAGACGACGATAGTTCGGAAGCAGCAACAACAAGCATGATCTCATCTTAATCTCGATACGGAGCCCCACACTTTTCTTGGGCTTAAACCCATGACGTGGAATTAAAATAGGCATTCTCGCTTGGTGATAAGCTTTCATCTCGACTTTCAACTGATCTTTGGACTTTTGAGTGAATTCTGGTATACTATATCATCGACGTCAAGTCTAATAAGTCATCATGTCCGGTTCAGCTTCAGCTTCAGCGGAAGCGGCCACTCAGATGGTAAGAAATATGTTTGTGAAAAGATCAAAGAAAGGTGAGTACTTCTGATAGTAGCTCATACCTGATTTCGAGATGGATCGGCTGATCATTCGTAGTTATTGATTATTCTACTGGACGAACGACTATGCAACCGTTATACCGACATATGGGATTCACAGAAAGCCAAGGGCATCGAGCACATAATGGAAGATGGATAAAAGCTCGAGGAGTCTTGCCCAAACCCCCTAGATTGTGAGATTGCTTTTATGACTTATATACAAAGATAAATCAGCTAAATTGTTCCCTCTAGTCGATACCAACCTGGTGTACCACATGAACACGGATGGGTCCACCCTAAAGATCGAGTCGCGCAATGGAGTATAGTGAATGGAGATAAAGTCAGGATGCTGACAGGGACGGATAAGAACAAGTTTTTGGATGGGATCAGTGCGGTTGGAGGATGGAAGATCTGGACAGTCAAAGCGATAGATAGAGCCAAGAACAGGGCTTGGTTAGAGGGCTACACAGTGCGTGGTTCTTCAGGTAATCCAGATCAATGCTGATGCTTGGTAGCAAAAGAAGTCATCTCAAGGTGGACCTAAGCCTGCTGACTGGGAACAAATGGAGGAGAAAGCTAAGCAGGAATGGACGCAGAGGAATACTATAGCAGAAGCGGACAAATCAATTCAAGTCTCAAACCTGTCACTGTTGATTGAAGCCAATGAGGAGGATCCAACGTGAGTTTGCTTGTCGTCGTTAGCACGCAATCTGACATTCCTTCAGTCAACATGTCTTCGCTAAGAGGCTGAAGACGACAACAGCTAAATTCAACTCGAAGACTGGAGAGTGGGAATACAAGCGATATGCTGTCGCTGCTACAGGGACACCTACAATTCTGCTCGAGGAAGAAAAGGGTTGGGATATCCCATGGCCCCAGGTCGAAAAGAAACCGACGCCGAAACCGCAGGTTGATTACATCACCGAAAAAGCAACGGCCCAAAAACCGACTTACCAACCACTAGACTTTGGATCGATAAAACCTAACGATATAGGGTCCGTCGCTGATATCGTTCCCACCACATTACGAAGTAAGCCGCCAGCTCAAGCACACCAATATTGGGCGGACCTTTACCGTTCATACCGGTACATCAATGATCCCGCTGAGTATCCTATAATCGACAATATGATGCCGCTATATCTCGGTGAAGAACTTGCACCTCGATTTGCTAAACATAAAATGAGAGCCGATTGGGAAGCCAAACAATGGAATAGGGAACAAGAACGAGCTGCTTATATTGCTGACGCGGTCGAAGAGTGGAATATGAATGGAAGAGATAGGGGTCTGAGAGAAATCATGGATAGTCCAGAAGTCAACCTTGCCGGTGTCCCACTTCGATTCAGAACAAAGAAGGAAGTGGAAGAAACGGCGGCACTGGAATATGATGATATGAAGGAAAGTGAGAAATTGGAAGTTTCCAATAGGATGAAGAGAGGTTTCGTATGGGAGGAAGCCACGGAAACATGGGTAGAGGGTCCAAGAGCAACGAAAACGAGAGAGAAGAGGGAGAGGAAGATTATAAGGAAGGAAGAGAAGTTGACAAGTTTGGCAAACTTGACATTGAGACCGAACAAGAATATGGTGGTTCCTCCAGAGATCAGGAAAGAGCTCGAGGCGGCGTCATCGTAGAGGAATTACTTGATGCATACACATATCGCGACAGATGAGTGGATGTGTGGTCGGCTTGGTAAATTGACCGCATGGATCGACTGACTCAGGCAACTCCCCATTTCGTGATCTTGCCTTCCCATCCATCATCATCCAATCTCCTTAATTCGACTGTAGAAGCACTCCCATTTGCCATACCTCCACCTGCATTGACCCCTTCCTCCGCATTACATTGAACCACCTTGCCTGACAAAAGGACTTTGCAGAGAATACGCAGAGCTTCGTAATGAGATACCACCAAGATATCGTGATGTCCATGGTCAAGGTCTGAGACTCCGGTCAGAAGGTCATTCAGCCAATTTGTAAGTCTCTTTTCAAGTCTAGGAGCGTTGATCGTCAAATCAGGCTCTAAGAGTAACAAAAATATATCGACACTCACGCATCGTCCTGTTCCGCATTAGCAGGACGTGGTTGACCTTGATTCTTCTGATTCTCCAAATCACCCATGTACCTCTCGATTAATCGGTCATCATACTTCAGCGATGATTGACCAGCAATCGGGGACTGGAGAATAGTATCAGCAGTCTAGAATGCTTAATCAGTTCCGCGATGCTTTCTAGCCATTAGGCTACCATACTGGTGGGACTTACCTGAGAAGCCCGCAAGAGAGGAGACGTCCAGGCCTGAGTAAAGTTTACTCCCGTGTATTGATGTGCAGCAAGACATGCTTGTTGTCGACCTTCGTCGTTGAGTGGGATATCCACATGACCTTGGATGATACCGAGATGATTGCTAAAAACAAAACATATTAGTGACAACGGTAGATCATGGGTGCACGCATAAATGTTTTGGTGGCAAATTTCTAACTCACTATTCGGTGATACCATGTCGAGCTAGGTGAAGAGTAAAGCCTTGCATATCTAATGATGATCACTGTAGATTGAAACTATTTAGCATGAATTTTACAGGATACAGGCTGATCAGAGACTGCTTGAACGTCTACTACTTTGAGACACGTAAAGGAAAGATGAAAAGGAGAAAACCCTTTGTTCCATGCTCGCTGAACAAAACCGCACGGCAACTCTCACTCAATCATTCAGCTTCGATGATGAAGTCTCCATCCACCAATATATATATCAAGAGCTGCATGCATAATTCTCTGTATACACTACAATGTGCGCCAATCTCTCCCGTAATCTAGACCGCACCCCAAGATTCCACCAATGCCTTCCACGCTTTCCCCTCTGAAGTGAATCCGACAATGGATACACTACAATTCCTCATCTTATCACCTGCACCTACTCCTTCTTTCACCTTGCAGTCAATGATATCAGATCGCAATAAAGCGGGATAGAACAATCTGAGAGCTTCATGATGAGAAACTACCAGGGCATTCTGGTCTTCCGCGGACAAGGCCATGATTTGTAAAGTGTCTTCCAACCATGTGATCAAGCGTTTAATCACACTATTATGAACATTCAACGTTATGCCCATATCAGTATGCGATAAGAGATGGAACTCACACCTCATCATCCTCAGCATTGGACGTAAGAGGTTGTCCAGTCATAGGCTGGCCTTCAAGACTACCCATATGTCTGGCAATCAACCTTTGATCCGCTTTGACTGCTGGTTTGACGATGTTGAGCTGATTTTGGACGATGA
>JALPCA010000365.1:0-12880 GCA_026538345.1 Cryptococcus sp. GC_Crypt_4 | reverse complement strand
GACGGCCTTCAAACCTCGAGTGATCTCCTTCTGCTCGTCTTCGTTGAGAATACCAGCTTTCAATAATGCCTTGGAGAATGCGATAGATCCCTTGACATCGGCCGCGTACATTCGTTTATCGTATTTGAGCGATTGATTGAATTCGTGCATCCTGTGACAATTAGCGTTGATTCAGGACCAAGTGCGGCGAAAAGCCAAGGATTCTCGGGAAGATACAGTCTCGTGCAAAGCACTGCACTCCCATATGAGCCCTATCGCTCTTTTGCACCCATGCAGAGGAATGATCCTTACAGAGGGTCAGTGGAACCTGTGAATCGCCCACTAGGCAGATTAGCTGTGACCCCTCGGAGGAACGGAACTGCTCACCCCCATAGCTTTCGCTTAGTGAAATCAGTCTCGGAAGCAGCGGCCATATTCTTCGTTTCTTGGTTTTGTGAAGTACGTTTGGTATGAGTAGTCTTATTCCCGAGCTTATCTCAGTTATCAGTTAAAAGTTGGATTCAACCGAGTGAGAGATTGTGACTCGTCAAAGTCAAAGTATTCAGGAACAAATTACGTAATACTCCAAAGTTGTGCTCAAGATGAAATTCAGTGAATGTATTTACATCTTGTACATTCCTCTATCGACATAGATACAGCAATCACCGCAATCCGTCATGGTCAGATTCAAGAATAGACACTTATTGGTCGAATTTCTGCAGCCCGGGACTCTTTCTACCTCCTTTACATCGCAAATTCCGCCATCTCAGCTTTCGCCAAATGACCTGGAAGATGAAGACGAGGATGATCAAGGGGAAGATGAACTACTAGTTCGACAACCTGACATTCCGTTTTTATTGCCATTATCGATGGATGATAATACCAAGCCGAGATTGAAGGGAGGTGATGAGGGCGGATCAAGTATATTCAAGACTATAAAGGGGATTGTGCAGGAGGTGTTTGGCGATGAAGGTTGGGGTAGAATTGCGAGTTCATTTAAGGGTATGTATTTCTCTCGCCTGCCCCATGATCGTTTCCCCTAGTGGTGTTCGTTGACGAACCTGATACAGTCGTTTACCATTCACCTCTTACTACCCTTACTATCATCCGAATTTCACGATCTCATTATCGTCTACTATGGTCTGCCATCACCCTCATCACCAGTATCAACGGACAGCCAGTTTTACCTAGAGTCATTGCTGTTAGCGGTACAATCAAGAAACTACAGAATGCGGCAATAGTCTATCATAGGAATATCACGGCGCAGGTCTTAGCTGTTGCTTTAGATGGAAAGGGTATGTGAATCGTCCATCTTCTGTTACATCTGGGGCTGACTTTATCAAGGGATCAGCGAAAAGGCTGAAGAGACGAAGAAGATGGAGGGAGTTTATGGGAAGGAGAGGAGTCAGATAATCGCATTGGATGAATAGGGATGGTACGGATTTCAGACATGCGAACTATCATCAGTGTAAGCATTATAAACTCCCTTCCAGTAAAGTACGACTGACCCTTCCAGTAAAGTACGACTGACCTTGACTAGTGTAGTGATCACCGCTTCATGCTACTGTAGCAGAGTTTGTACTTTACCAGCAACTCCCGATGCCTCTTCTTCGCTTCACTCAACTCTTCCACAAAATCCTTATAATTCGACACTGTCCTCTGACTTGCCCCGAATCGTAGAGGCATAGGCTAGAAGGAGATATTAGCTCGAGAAGAGAAAAGTCATTGGCTTACTGTTGATTCAACCTTTGGAATGGGAGAGATCCGGGGCTTTCCTAAAGAAGGATAGGTCGGTGGACATACTCCTGCATTGAGACGCATGATTATGTATGTTTACTCGATGTAGTCTATGTATCGAAATGAAAAATGGAGAACGAGCATGAGATCATCAATGGTACCCCCTGTGGATCATCAACGAACCCTTTCAAGGAACGTTGAGTCAAGTTCTACAAGCACATCTCATATTTCAACGCTGCAAGATCGGGTACAAGTATTTCAACAGAACCTAGGTCTACAAACCATTTACAAGACAGGCATACACAAGCCAGAAGTCCAATTCTGATCTATCGCTTTGGCCGATCACAACCTCTAATGAGATCCTGTACGATCTTTATTTTCTCTCTTACTCGGTAAAATGTCGATACAACACGATCCCCTCCATTCTCCACCTTGGGGAAGTTGTAAACCATCTTCTCCAGCTCGTCTCTATATGCTTCCTCCATACTTTCCAAACGACCCAAATCCGCTTGCAGAAGATCAAATGTATAATCACACCACCGATATGATCAGAAAGGGTCATGAACAGCGGCGTGCTCATCGAACTTTGCTTGTTGAGCGATTCTCTCCTTTCTGATGATCTCGGACTGTTTGACTAGTTCGAGTCGACGGGTCCGAAGAGAGAAAATGGCAGACTTGAGACTTTGGATCTCGGTGGCAATGAGGTGTTCGTTGGCATAAGGTCTGCTGGGAGGTACTCTGAGCGAAGAGTGCTGAGCGATAACGAGGGAACGATGATATAGACGTTTGATAGTGAATTACCTGGATGAGCTGTAGCTTTAGTAAGACCTGATCAGCTCACCTTGATAGATCGAGACGTTTGTGCAGCCCGAGATCCATGTTGGATAAGCGAGGAAGACTGAGACACGATACCGCATAGTGGTTTTAATGGCGATCAGCGAGACACAGAAACAGAACCAGAAAGATTCATTTGACGGCAGAATACAGTGGGTATGCACGACAGACGAGAGGAAATCCGAGCAGGTGGATGAGAGTGGAAAAGGAAGAATGAAAGGACGCTTGGGTATCACGATGTGGCCATGTGTGGAGGATAAAAGTGGCGAACTGGCGATGCAACCCTATCACCATGGATAAAAGGCCGCTGTTGCGTGTATTCGCAAGATCATTCGTATAGACATTTCATATAGACACAGTCCCGGTTGACAATCGGCTTGATACGTACGAGAGGGGACCTCAGGATGCAATCTCACAGCAGAGACCTAACACGCACGAATCTTTGATTATGCCGACCAGAAGGCATACATCAGGCTCATCTGAGCGTCTGGTGCTCGGATTTAAGTTCCCAGACTAGAGCTACCATAGAAACGAATGGGTCTTATCCGGAACCTCATTGATCAACGCTGAAAAGAATCTACACAGAGAAGTGAAGATGGCGAGTCCATGAAATGCAGCTCGTAGTCTTGTTGAGGTAAGCCTTTTCAATCTCATCCCTGCACTCTAAGCCGTTAGGGTAGGCTCATAGGTTGCTATCACTCTTGGACTAGTTGATATACCCTGACCTGATGCGATCAAGTGAGATCATACAGAATCGAGCGGAGAATCCGACGGAAGGAAGACCGGGACTGGGATGGTATCGGCACGTCATGAGGGGCATACTCACGGGATACTATATGCTCTCAAATTCAGATCTGAAATATCATCTCAGGTACAGTAGTAAGTCGACACTCCTCGATACACTCAGTCACACGCTCACCAGTCGACGGTACAAAGATGGGAACAAGTGAAGTACGCCACTACTGCCACATTGGGTAACTTTTCCCACGTTTCAGGTTACGTTCCTCGTCAGACTTTGACCGTCTTCCTTTTGAGAGTACATCTTTCAGCTTACCTCGATCATACATCTCTTCTGCTGATATCATCTATATTCTACTCGTTCATACTCTGCTGCTCGACTCGATACGTTAATCAGCATATACGTACTTGTCAGGAAATATCTCATACCTCAAACCCCAATACCTCATCACCAGCGCGTCGAAAGGACCGCGACAGATCAGGATTCTCGGAGTGTGATACAGCTCGAACATATTGAGTGAGTGATGAGTTCTCGAATCAGTACTAGATCATACAATGGTCCGACACACCGCGATGGTAACTATTGCGGACGCTCCCACTAGCCTCCACCCTGACTTACCAAATGGGTTATATCCCGTGCTGACTTGTGTCAGGATCTGTAACTCGACGACCTATACATCAACATGGCTGCAACTCGGAATATTAAATGTATGTACACCTCAATGATACATTCCAAATGCAAGCTAATCTCTGCATTCTCTTTCACTACTCAATCATACCACATTATCGAAATCACTCCACCACTATCTCCTTTCTACTCGCTATGATCTCTATCTTCAGGTGTCGTTGTCGGAGACGGTGCCGTCGGAAAGGTAAGTCAATCAGCTCACCATATTAACATCACTCAAAGCTAATCTACTTTACCTCCTCCTTCTGTTGTCACTATACTACGCCCCCTCATCACACTTCACCCCATAGACATGTCTCCTCATCTCATACACCACCAATGCCTTTCCCGGAGAATACGTTCCGACCGTATTCGACAATTACTCGTCCCAAGTCGTCGTAGATGGAATGACAGTCAGTCTTGGTTTATGGGATACAGCCGGTCAAGAAGATTACGAGTATGTTTGGACCATTCCTTTATTCGAGATATCGAGTCATAGCGCTGAAACATAATAGTCGATTGAGACCTTTGAGTTATCCTCAAACTGATGTTTTCCTATTATGCTTCTCGGTCGTTTCACCTCCTTCATTCGAGAATATCCGTACTAAGGTATGTTCTGTGGATGAAACCACTGGGTCTAGCTGATATCGAGTAGTGGTGGCCAGAAATCCAACATCACTGTATGTTCAGCGCCCCCCTTTTTTGCCTCAGGTCAGCTGACACGCGTAGCCCCGGGAACACCGATCATCTTGGTTGGAACCAAACTTGATCTCAGAGATGACCCAAACCAATTGGACAAACTAAGGGAAAGGCGACAAGCGCCAATTGCGTATTCCCAGGTAAGCTGTGACGATCAGATCGTCCGGAGCTAACGCATATGTACAGGGATCCGCTATGGCGAATGATATTAAGGCTGCTAAAGTGAGCTTCTTTGGTAAGGTTTCTCATCATGAGCTCACAGCCTCAGTACCTTGAATGTTCAGCCTTGACGCAGAAGGGATTGAAGACCGTTTTCGATGAGGCTATCCGAACAGTCCGTAAGTTATGCTCTCTGTCACGTACCTGGGTTATACGACTAACACCCCAGTCAACCCGAACCGACGAGCTGGTAAAGCCAAGAAATCTGGAAACGGCTGTATCCTCATGTAACCGAATCTCAATACAACCGGTCACCTAATTTCAACATCATTTATCTACCATTCACCTAACGACATTGCGTAACGGACACGTAGATGATATACGTTCATTGACCCCATCGATCCTTGTTTCATTATTTTCGTCACTTGCTTCATTCCCTTTCACGATGTATCATCACTTTGTCATGCTCTACACAATTTGATTCATCCTTATACGTTCTTGTTAGCGATTATACGATATATATACAGTTGATGACGATTTCCATGCACAGGTGTTAGGCCATGTAGTACGTTGAGCGTTTTCATTCTCTGATCCGGCAAGCTGATACGAGAGGAGCTGGTGCAAGGCGTTTTGGCAATTCACGCTCGAATGCGGCCCTAAGATGATAAGATCAGGTCTTCCAAAACGAATGGGTGAACTCACATGATACTGATCAATCTTGTCTCGTGCCATCGAGGCACTACTATCATTAATCCGAATGGTAATCCATTATCGCAATAACCAAGTGGAACGACGCCCTATACCATCAGTCCCAGCTCCAAGAATATTGACAAAATGCTTACCGCAGGATAAGCAGCTGAACCTGTCCAAGTTCCTGGAAAACCAGATTCGTAAGAGAACAATATAGCATCCACATTGTATGTCTCGAATATATGTTGTAAGCCTTTAACAGCAGTGAGATCATGTAAGTCCCGAGTTACGTTGGTGCAGAACTGTGATAAATAGGGAGGTGAAGCAAGAGTCTCGATTAAACGCTCTTGACAGCATTGTCCCGGTGGGAATTCTTGATCCTGATGAGAAATTTCAGCAGGTATGCGTCGGGTATGAGGGACACCTTACAGCATGTAAGTCATTCCAATTGATTAAGTCTGTTAATGTCCTGATTTTCGATTCTCTCAAATCTTGGAAATATCCCTCCATAGTCGACCTAGCATCACAAGCACCTTTTTGTGCAAACAATTGCGTCACTGATTGATATTCTTCTTCTGTCAAATCCATATCCGTATTTTCCAATACTGTCGCGTTCTTTTGGCGTAGCTGCTTGAATAAAGTTTCCATCGCTTCGTGTACAATCTTGGGACATGAGTCTGCTCTCGGTTGTTTGATCTTATCCTTGGGAAGGAAGTATTCACGGGGGACACCGAACTTCCAAGATGATAATGGATGAGAATCTCTGGCGTATGTCGTATAAGGAACCGAGCGGTTCGATTGAGAAGTGATATCGAGGAGTAGGGCGGCATCATATGTGGTTAAACCCATTACACCAGGTGTATCTAGCTCGGGACTAAGCAATGGGTCAGCTATAGGCGATTCAAGTAGTGATTTCCTCATACGCAGTCCCAAGTATACCTTCACCGCTCAACTCGCCTACTGTTGGTCGAATTCCAAATAGAGCAGCTCGTGAAGCCGGACCAAGCTATACGTATAAATCAACTAATCACACTAAAATCGTAATGTCGAGACTCACAACACTCCCTGATGTATCTGTACCCAACGCTGCAGCCCCCATACCCGGACTTAGACCTACTGCACTCCCAATAGAACTCCCTAAAGGATTTCCCCCATTCGTATACCCACCCTCGACATATGGCGAAGAACATTGACCACCGAAAGCTGACCACCCGTCCGTTGAACCTAAATCAGATCTGTTAATCCCCACGTATAGGCTTTTCCATCCGCCTAATTCTTCTAAATTCGTTTTCGCCAGAACTGACGTTATCACGCCTGTAAAGGAGGGATGCTGAGGAGAATGTACATACTGATAGCTCCAGCCTTGCGCAATTGTGATACTATCTTGGCGTCTCCAGGTACAATCGATCCATCTAATGGTTAATACCATATGGGAACTCTCGACTTACCGAGAGCAAAGCTACCTGCTGTAGTCTGCATACCCAATTCTGGATCCGTTGCGATGTTATCCCTACTTGTTAGTGGCCTTCATCGCTTCAACTCTGACCAGATACATACTTGACGAGTATAGGAATACCGTGAATTTCTGACCTCACTCTACCTTCAGCTCGCTCTTTGTCGAGTTCCTGTGCAATACTGATCACTTGAATTTGTCAGTGGCATTTACATTACAAATGAAATCATATCCACCATGATCGTACGGCGCCACTTGGATGATCGCTCGAAGACCAAGGCCATTGATATTATCAGCATCGATATTGTCTGACACTTCAGCTCATTTCCCAAAATCAGGGACATTCACCCACGAAGATATGCTTTGACAAGGGCAACACTGGTCAAAGAACCGTTATTCAAATATTGGTTGATCTCGGTGATTGAAATCCGAAGGAGGTCCAATCTGGGAGGAAGATGTGACGGCGGTTCGTAAGTCTGTTGTTCAGGTATTCCTAGAAGGAGGGAAAGATATCCGAACAATGTGATGCTGAGGGATATCAACATGGCAGCAATACGTCGAGGTCAAATATCGCATCTAAAGTGAGTGACTTTTATAGTAATTGCAATGTGAGACTTAGCCTGTGGAGTTCCAACGACAACGAAGCCTTTATATGAGGTCTGTCCTCCGGATAAAGGAGTGTCCGCGAATCACCAACGAGAAGGAAACCCTTGGGTGAGGAGAAATTCCGGACCGTCCTTTGGGTCTATGTGTAGTTTGTTGTGAGAACTTATTTCTCGATGGCAGTCGGAGAATGATCAAGAGGGTATAGATGTGCATGGTATACTATTATAATCTGGCAATATCTACTCGCATCAGCATGTACACATGGATATACACCAGAGACTTACTGCTATGAGAATACTGGAATTGGATCAACGCTAGATGAGCTATTCCTGAGATGCTCCGCCTTCCTCCTCCTCATCTTCATCCTGCCTCGGCTCAAGACTTTGCATGATCCCCATCGCTTTGACCAGAAATGGCTTTAATTCTGTCAATTCCAGTGGTGTAAGATTCGTGACCTGTCATTGTCAATGATTTAGTCTCGCAGGACACCACAGACATTTCAGACATACCTGTAGATAACTCCCTCTCATGACTCCTTCACTCTGTAAACCTAATCTCACTTTCGCTTGCCGAACTTCTCGTAGATCTTTCAATAATGATCGTAACATCGCAGGTGATTGTAGATCGTCTGCAGCTCTACGTTTCATCAGCTTGTACTCGCAAACCAAGCGATCGGCAAGCTCACATATCCAGTAAAACTTTACTCGTCTCGATGAATCGTCTTGGAATTGCTTCAAACCCTTCTGCATTATCCCTTTCGTCTTTCAATAGGCTCTGTAGTTTTTCTGTATAACATCAACTCCAGATCATGTACTCAGACCAACACTGTCACTCACCGACATTCAACCATTCCGGTGCTACTATCCTACATTTCCTTTTCCTCTTGAGTGAAAGACCTAGCCATAGAGGTACTGAAGCTGCTGAAGGAGGTTGGAAAGGACCGTATATGCCCTGAGATCATCAATACATGATATCCCAGGTGATCCACGATGATAACGATCCGACTCTTTGACTCACGCTCAACAACCTCACTTTTGTCATGGAGAATAGAGGGACGATACTGATGATCTCATCTTCAGCGAGAAATGTGAGTTCGTCAGGTGTCAAACTCGGTTGTAGATGTTTCGGTAGGGCCATGTTGATGAGTCTCCTCCCCTATCATCGGCCAGGTTCCCTATTATGCAAAGGGTGGTCGACGTTGTATGCTGCTTGACTGATATTCATCCAATGTTCTGAATCCCCATACCAGCTAGGCACGCGACGCGTCTGGAGAGGAAGACGGGATCAAAATACAGGTTAGTATCTCTTTCCATATATCTCAATCCTATCGAAGGTTGTTCAAACCCTCTCACGACCAACATCCAAAGCACCGTACACGCTTCTTCACATTCTTTCCGTGTTCGACTTTTAGAACCAGCGATCAATAGACCTTGAGACCGCCCTTTTCCCTCACAAACCTCTTACGACCCTTTACGACACGCGTGAAAAGCGGCATTCTCCCACTCGACATCAAATCAGGTGTTGTCATCTCAAACATTCCCACAGACAGACGTCGATATGCTACGAGAAGTCAAGCTGAAAGAAGATGAGGGGCTTAGGCAGAAACTAGGACCTCTAGCTAGTGAGTCCGTACTTTATGTCGCACTTCTGAAGCTGACTTTCAGACATACCGCAACGTATATGGCTAGGTCTAGGGGCTTGTATAGGTCTCTTCACGTTATCTCAGCTGCTTTTCTGCAAGTAAAAGATCAGTTTATATTGAGTCAAGTCTGACATTTGGTAGCCACTACAGCAGCACCATCCTTATACTCCACTTCACAACTCCTTTCGCCAGCAGATTACTTGAATGCGTCGGCTTCGGATCCTGCTCCGTTTGATTTTTGTCCGGTATTTGGTCCTGGGGATGAAATAGCAGAGAGGAGAGGACAATGGGGGTTATTGAAGAGTCGACTACATGTAGGATCAGGAGCTAGAATCCAGAGAATGGTTCAGAAGGCCATGGCCGGAGAAGCCGTAACGATCTCAGTTCTCGGTGGATCAGGTAAGTAAATGTCACGGACCGCAAGTTGAGGAAATCTTTGGCAAGAGCTGACGTTTAGTCTCTGCATGTCACGGTGCGGGTGATGAGCCAGTATCACCTAAATGTTACCCATCAAAATTCTTTCAATGGTGGAACTCGATCTTCCCACACCCAGCTTCAGAATTGACAAATGGAGCGTCGAGAAAGACAGACTCGTCGTATTTCGCATACTGCTCGAATCATCATCTGCCCGATCACACTGATTTGATCATCCTTGAGTTCGACGCTAGTGACCCAAAGTGAGTGAATCAAGTCGGTACGGAAAATTGGTACTGATGAGTATAGTGACCCGCAATGGCTATCGCATTTCGAATTACTGGTTAGGTCTCTGTTGATCCGACCTGATGCTCCCGCTGTCATCATTCTCGGACATTTCTCTCCTCAGATTCAAGCTCAGAATGGATTCGTTGGTCCTGAACTACTGCATACTGTGGTAGCTCAATTCTACGATGTTCCCCATATTAGGTAGGTTAGCCGTTTCATACTTTGTGTTGTATGCGCTAACGAGAATTCAGTGCTAAGGGTCTATTATACAACGAGTACCTCGATAACCCCGAGGACTCCCGTAAAGCCTTCTACACCGATCCAGTCCTTGCGAATCCTGCCGGCCACGACCTCATTGCCGATGTCCTCATCTCGTATTTCCAATCGCAGATCTGCGCAGGATGGGCAGCGACTATGGGTCACGCCTTTGACGTACCATATATGGGTGCACCAGGTATTGACTCCATCGGTCCAGTCGTTGGTGGATCTTCAACCGATCAACAAGCTACCACAGACGAGGATCTGGATTCTGAGGGCGGTGGCGTAGCGGCTAAACAAAGAGCGACTAAAGTCCCTCAAGCAATGTTATCAGATCGACCAAGTGATATCCTGAAATTCAGAGAAGTTCATCCGTTTTGTGTCAGTGCGAATGACCTTATTAACCCTCTACCACCGAGTCATTTCTTTGGTTCAGGATGGTATGCTCATCACCCGAAAAAGGGAGAGGGTGTGGAGGAGAAACATTATTGGTATGCCGAGTTGGCGGGCAGTAAATTCAGAGTACCGGTGCAGTTGTCTGCGGGTGACGTGTCTATCTACTATATCCAGTGAGCTGGCAGGCGCTTGTGGATCTCGTGCTGTAAGCTAATACAAATGTTAGAAACCCAGAGGATAAACCCCTCGGAAGAGCAGCTTGTTGGGTCGATGATAATTTCGCCAATGCCGTCGAGCTTTCTGGTAATTCGGATGTCCATGACGCTACGCCGACGTAAGCGTTTCCCCTAATCTTACAACTTGTCTTACTGATACTCGCCAGATTGACCTTAATCGATCAAGGCGTTGAGGCTGGATCACATTTCGTGAGCTCGAATGCTATATATAACGCGAAAACTGATATGGACAGGTTGAATGCGCATTATTAGGATCAGAAGGCGAGACGACCCCAATGTTCAAGATGCTTGGAGTGTAAGTGATCCCCTTGACGTGGGGTGACCAGCTGACTTCTGGACAGCTTTACCACTTAAGTTTTACACATATCTAGGTCAAATTATAGATTACCCTTTGGGTTTGAGGTTATAGCACGTTGCGACGTGATACAATGCATAAAGGGATATATTCGGTTGGTACATCAGTCGTGGATGATATGTCCAGGCATGAGCTGTATGGTTTGGGCCGAAACAGAAACATTGTGTCATATGTTCATATGTGTATATACATGTCTGCCTTCCCATCCTCATCAAGTAGATCTAAGCGGTGACTGCAGCTCCTGCTTCACTCGGTCCCGTCAGTCCTGGTGCTGGTGCAGCAGCAGCGTTAACCTCTGCTAATGGATCTGCGCTTGACAAGTCGATATGGTGAATTCCGCTTTTATCAATCATTATACAGTTGAAGTCGAACTTGACCACCATTCCTGAAAGAGTCTCAGTAAAGCATTCTGAGACAGACAATCCAAGTACACTTACGGATCGAGACTTCATCAATACATTTCCTCAATAGCTTCACTCCATCTTCCTTTCCCATACCTTCAAACCACCATTTATCCATCAAACTCAGGGCGACGTGTATACCAAATCCATGGGCAGAGTATGGAACAACAGCTTTCGTTCCAAGGTAATCTAACCAGTATAAATGGGGTAAATCAGTGGTCGTGTCGTATCCACCCAGTAGGAGATTAACAGCATAAGGTCGTTTGGATCGTAATGATTCTGCTAAACTTCTTCTAATCCAAGCAGAGGCGGAAGCGGGGAGTAATGGGTGGTTGTTTCTGTCATTTATCAGTATATACCCAGTAGAAAATAGGGAAGTGGACCAACCGGATATGATACAATCTTAGATTTCGATCAACGTAATCTGTAAAGTTATTGGTATCCCCTGGTTCTCCACTGAATGCCATGGCGAGATGAGGTCCCAAAGCTTTCAACTTGTTCTCGTCGGATTTCATCTTGATGATACCTCGTCCGGCTGACATGTCCGATGCGAGGATTACATAGTCTTTACCTGTGATAGGGGTCAGGTGTGATCAAATCAAAGGGAAGGAAGGAGAGAGTATTTGTGAGTGAGGGAGAAAGATAGACCTACCGACTATGCCGAAAGCACATTCTATACTACCCATGATGATTGTCTGTCTCTTCTTATTGCGTGTGGTATGTGTGCTGGTGTGAGACTAGCTGGGTTAATGAAGAAGACAGTACGTTGAGGTGATTCAACGCATCATCTAGCTGGCCGCGCGTGCGGGGTGGAAATAGGCGCATTAGTTCATAATCAATAGGCAATTGGTCTCAATCAAGCCTAATATCACTGGACGTCACGCGTACCTGAACGTGGAGGGATATAGAGATATCTGTTTTGACAACAATCTCCACCATTGGACCCTCTTGATATATCCCCAGAGGAGTCTAACCATCATGCCGACAAATTTGTCACCCGTTACCCTGCTCCTGCAGGAGATCCAATCGATCACTTCGTCTATGCGCCGGAATCAACGATGGGCATCAACCTCTTCGTCTTACTCGTCTTCGGCTGCTGCTCTACCGCCGTCTTTTCACGCAAGGGCTGGACGCCGGAACCGACTGACTGATCCGGAGTATGGAACTGGAAAGAGAGGGATCGTAAATGGGGAAGGGATAGAGGAAGGGGATCTCATGGTCGGATTTGTAGACCTCAAGAGAAGTCTTTCCGGAGTGAAAGGTGAATAGTAATGGATGGTGCGAGTGTCAAGCTGACGAGCTTGTGTAGATATAACGACTTTATCGCC